>AYJT01080841.1:0-20369 GCA_001278415.1 Ocimum tenuiflorum | reverse complement strand
TTTTTTTTTATGTTTTTATACGGATATCTCAAATTTCTATTTGTGTTTTCAATCTCGTATTTCATCTCTTTGATACAATACGTCTCATTGATCAAATCCCGATTGATTATTAATTGTTTTCCGTTGCCGTTTGATCGTCAAATATTGCATCACAAAACAGAGAATAAGAAGAAGAAGAAGAAGAAGAAGAAACTACAACAATTGTGTTTCATATCACGATTTTTGTGACAAAAGGAAAAAAACACAAGAATTTTACCAATGAGAATATTCGTAATATGACTTTTTCCAGCTGATTTATTATTTATTATATTTAGTTTAGTTTTTCTTAAATCTTGAATATCCCCATTTAAAAAGAACTAATGCATTGTGTTTATGTACAGATATATCTATTTACATGCAAGACGTAGAATCTGACCAATAAGCATATTATATCTGCGTGCAGTACACATCAATGTACAAATATGTATTTTGATAGGCTAAAATCTTTAGAATATTCATAGGATATAAGCATTTTATAATTATAGATTCTTTTCGATGAAAAAAATGGAATAAAGGTGGAGATTTTTTTTGTATTTGGAAGCGTTCACGTGCGATATGGTCTACCTCTAGCAACCTAGTGGTCCATCTAGTGATAGTTCAATTCTCTAGTTATTTGATTGTTACAAGATAGCATATTTCATCCACTCAATATTTAGGATTTAACTTAAATAAATTTGATCACACATAAAAATAATGTCGGCACGAACTATTTGCACTTATAAATAAAATGGATGGTAGTGGGCCTGTGTCAATAATTAAGTTTTATGGAAAATGCTCAAGTCGAAATTACACTATTTATTGAACATATGGACAATAACACTATGTATGTAATGCATTATATATATTAGTATGATATAATTTGATTGATACTGCACCCTAAATTCCTAATAAGATACAGACGGTGTTGGATTTATTCATTGTTTAGAAAAATTTAAAGTATAATATTATCAGATTAAGTTTTGCTTTCTAAAATGGTGGTCAAATTAAGTTAGGCAGGAAATAGAAGCTCAAATGGCACCTACCATAAAATTAAATTATTCCAATTTAGGGTGTTAGGTATTTAATTTTATCTTTATTTAGGCTGTTAGGTTGAATTTATGCGTTAGTTGAAAATTGGTAGTTTGGTCATCATAACTATGTATCTGTTCAATTTAAACAGACTGCGCCGATTGATACAAGATACGGTGGACTTGTTCCAAAGAAGAAGCCTCTAATCTCCAAGGCAAGTATCTTTTTTTATATTATTATTGTTATTTTTATATAAATAATCAATTTAATTCTATAATTAGAGAAACAAATTCATCACATCTTGATGTAGAGAGCGAACATTTTGGGAGATTTTGCCTTTTCAATTTCTTTTTGTTATTTTGTTTTAGGAGCTAAAATGAGAAATATGAATTCTATATTTAGAGTCACCCGAATATTATTAATTTATAATTGTAATTGAATCGCTACCATTGTTTTTTTTATGATAACATTTCTTCCAGATTTTTCTTTCTAAAAAAATATTTGTTAGGGCTTTGACATTGAATATTTATTTTATTCCTTTCTTTCTTGTTGCCTAAATTCAGGACCATGAGCGAGCCTTTTTCGATTCCGCAGATTGGGCTTTATGCAAGGTAAACTACTACAATATAAGTTATTATACTTACAGGTACTAGGAATTATAGCGGAGGACCTAAAAGTTCAGAGTTAGGAGGTACCAGATTTATAATATAAAACTAACTAATAAATATTATTTAATACTTGAAGTCTATAATGGAAAATATGCCATCAACAAAGAAGATACAAAAATTATAAATCGTTTTATAATTTATTGAGTCATCATCTTCTAAAAATTGATCGTCTGAAATTTGTAAAAAACTATATTTTTCAATTAAATTAATAGAGTACAATTATGTGTATATATATTTTTAAAAAAATACAATTATATATACAAAAAAAATACAATATGTACACACATACTAAAAAAAATTGGGATACAACTATACTCCCAACTGACCATGTAGGTCCGCTATTGCTAGGAATGATTTAGGAAAATACTGTTATTACTAACAAAAATATTGTTAGGCAAAAACTTGTGTTAGACCGCCTAAATGATTTAGTCAAATCTTAATAACTCATTTCCGTCAGCTCAAACTCGTACCGTTTTGAATTCTAAATCCAAACTCATATTTGTCCTGAATTCTAAACCTAAACCCGTCTAAATCGTTTAGACGGTCTATCGAGAGACCTACTCATATTGCTAGAAATACCACAAGAGTAGCAAGATAAGCTGCTCGATCTCTCTCGTTATCAATGATAATAAAGGAAAATCATGTTTTATTAATGTCTACATTTTTTCATTATTGCATGTACATAATGCAAATTACCAGCAAGGTGCAGCAATGGATCAAAAATCAACAATTGCTATAGAGACATTACGACCGAAATTAAAGGTATTTTTGTGTCCATAACTCTCAACCAAATTAAAATTTGAATGCTTGATTCCTTATTTCAACAGCAAATTAAATATTTTATATATTTTTGTATGTTTTTTTGCAGAGAACTCCTCATCAGCAATTGCCTCCTCGAAGGCCTGCTTGTACATCTTAATAGCCACTCATTCTGTATTTCTATGCATTTTATACATTATTAAATACGTTTCTGAAATTATTAAGTAATTAATCGCTATTTGTACGGTTTGTTCGCCTTTTATATGAATTATTAACATAAATGAGCTCCACACACACACACTATTTTGACATTTTTTTTGCTTAATTTATGGATATAATTAATCAAACAATATGACAAGAAGTACGCCAAAGAGAGAAAAACGGCATTCACCTAGCTATAGTTACCTTTTAATAAATATTAATTTATTTTCGTCCTTACTTAAAGACTTGAACTCATAAATTACTCTTGTAATTTTATTTTTTTAAATTATCTTTAAGTAGCTGTAATATAAAAATTCAAAGTGTTCAATACAACAAAGTCTTCAATACGACGAATTGGAGATTACAAAAAAGTCACAATGTGGAATTATCGACATTTTTAATGAATACGCTCACAAGTTATCTCTTGGGTTGTGGTGCATTCATAAGAGTTAGGTCGTTATATACTTGCATTCCTAAAGGTCGATAGTTCACTTAGAAGAGGGGTTCACGTACTTTTATGAACAGTCAAATGACCGCACAACTGTTGAGTGTGGATTAGCTTCGGACTGATACAATGATCAGTAGATTCACATTTATGCGTTGATATCAATTGTTGACAATGCGATACTTGTTAGCTCAATAGTCAAATCAATTGTTGACAATGCGATACTCGTTACCTCAATAGTCAAATGTTTACTGATATTCCGGCAATCAAGTTACCAGAAGGGCGATTTGGTTATCACTTGCATTTTGTCCAGCAATGGATGTAGGGAGTCCATGATATTATTATGTTCCCGGACGACATGATCGTTTCTTTTGATGTAGGGGCTTTGACGTCCTCCTGATCATCATTTGCACATTGCTTGCCGCATCTCCTTGCCAATAGAGGTGGGAGCAATGTCCTTTTATCGTGAAACAGTTTGCGAACAAGTTCTTTGGTTCACCTCTAAAGAGTTCCTATCGAAGTTCAAGAGTATGTGAGCATGCTTCTACATTCAGTAGGGGAACAACATGCTTCGTTTAGTATAGATGGTGACTAATAAAACGTATCAAGTCTATCATGCTAGAAGAGTTACATCACCATCACCATCACCAACAACATATCTCAATAAATAATGGCCATACTTATGCGTAGGTATAGAGAAATTTACAAGAAAGTCATTAGCCTTAGCAAGCTAGAACAACGTTAACATGTAGAATGTGTTAATGCTTTCTTACAAATAAAATTTTGGAAAATATTTCAATTCATGCTTTCCTACAGACATGCATGGTTCAAAACAATCTCAGCAAGGTTTCCGTCAATTTACTACACATCAATAGAGACAAACTCAATGGGGTTTTTTGAAAGAGTTCTCACACATACTAAGACAACCATTTAGTATTTCTCAAAATAGTGCATTATCCTGTCACCCTGAAAAGGTCAAGCGTTCGAATCTATGTGGGACATCAGGGTGGAAAGTATTTAATGTTATACTTACGCTAAAAAAAATAAATAAATAGTGCATTATCTTATGTCACGCTTTTGAAGAAAACGTGGGCGTGTCCCCCACGACTTTCGAATAATGTGTGAGCCTCCCTCGTGGCTTTTGAAGAATGTGTGAGCCTGATGATTATTTTTAAGGTGCAAGATTGAAAATTTTTCTCATGCATCTCAATAGCATCTTTCTTCTATTTGAGAAAATCATCTGAACCTGTGAAACGCTCCACCTCCGATTTGGTCAATCCATCTTGATCACCCTGTTTCATGCTCACAGCACCAATTTGTCGTAAAAATGATGATTAAAATATTGTCTTACAATCTCTAAGATATAGATACAAGAAAGATAAATAAACAAACAAGAATTTATAGTGGTTCAAGTTTTCACTCTGCATCCACTATTAAGCTCATATGGTACTTATCATTTCTAATGTGAGGAAGATGATTACATAGAATAATCCACACTAATTAACATGTGTAATATAAGCTAGAATTCCATTATTAGAGGACCAACCGCCTCAGTTGATTGTTATAACAACTAGTTTCAATTGCCACATGTAAGCATATCCTCTTATCATCAATCCCACTAGCAGTTGAGGACTTAAGGCCTTAAACAACTCGGAGACTTGAAGAAGTTCGAGGACCAAAGATTCTGTCACAGCTTGGACGTTGGAAAATAATCGAAACTCGAAGTTTGTATAATAGCTCAAGGACTTGAAGTCATTTGAGAGACTTTGAGAGAACTTGAGGAAGAAGAACTTGTCGTGCGTGTAAGTCCCTCAACAAAGATAGCCTTCGTGCTAGTAAGTTCCTTAGTAAGCTTGTGACTATCTCCTCTCCAATTTTGATGTATTTCAACATATTCAAGCTAATATTGCTATGGCAAATAAGGTGAGGCACACCGTATACATGACACCTGTAACGATTGTTCTCTCGAGATTGCCAATAAAATTTGTGTTTGTCTCGGTGTCTAGACTCTACAATGTTGATTTTTCAATTTATGAAGTACATTTTTATATAATTTGTGAGAAGAGTTTTGATTCTTTTATGGAAGAGGAAAAAAAAACACTCATTTTACAAACAAGTGTACATAAATCTTTGTGAATAGCGCGTACATATCTTTATATAATTTGTAAAATGGGTATATGATTACTGAATCATGCGGAACATCGTTTGATTATACAATATATGATCAGTAATAAGAAATTTTTGTGACTATTATCCGGGGTGTAAGTGAATAAGCAATTTTTTCATAATGTTAGAGATCAAAGGGTTCAAATTTATATAGAGATATCACTGCGAAACTTATTGCAATTCTATAACTTAATATCAAGGTGGAGTTTGTTGTAATATTATAACTTAATTAAAAAAGAGGAGGATCATCTAATCTATGAGCATTTAACATTTTTACTCATTGGAGGCAACATACAAATTTATGAAATACATTAGCTGCGTAACAAATACGTCTCTTGCTCCTAAAAATAAAAAGGCTCCACGTAGAGAACCCAAGTAGAGGCGAAAATGCGAAATAGACACAATTTCGTCATTTAGTTAAGAAAACCAATATAACAACTTCAAAACGACCCAGTTTCATCGTTTGAACCCAGCGCCCCCTTTTTCTCGCCGGAGAATCAATTCCTGCCGAAATTCCTTGATTATGAGGCGGCCGTCGCACTCTTCTCCTCTGGTCAACATCCAAGCCATGTCTCAGAAGGTTGACGTTGACAACCGGATCTCTCTCCGCAATTACTATAGGATCGCTGATAATCTCCTCAAGCAGGTTGGAGCTCGCAAATCAGCATTTATTTTATTATTGTTCAATGAAGTTGAAGAAGTAGGGATCAGTATTTGCTTGTCTGTGCGTGTGAAGATTTTTCGTTCGAGAGCCTAAATTCAGTTGTTTGTCTTGTTGGTTTTGAATTTTAGTTGATGCTGTTCGAATTATATGCACTTAAAGTTGATATTGTTCGAATTATATGCGCTTAATGTTGCTTATAGTGAACTGGTTGTCTAAACTTTTAGTCGATGTATGGCAGTCAGAGGCATTGAGTAACTTCAGGAAATGTGAATTTTACAGTTAAATTCCTCGGTATTGTTTTGGTATTCGGTGAATAACTGTTAAATTCTGTATACTCGAACTTTTATGTGAGATGATTGATTTTTAGATCATCCTTTGTGCAGGCAAATATCTATAGGGAAGAGAAAAATTTGATCGACTTGTATGTTATACTACTGAGATACTCGAGGTAAAGGCTTTTTATTCTTTGTGAACTCGTTCCTGTTTATGTTTAGAAATAATAATCAACGACTGATGCTTTTGGGATGCGATGAATCTGAACAGTTTGGTGTCTGAAACTATTCGGGACCATAAAGATTACCAAGTCTTATGTCCCAAAGAACGAGCTTTCTATCGGAAGGTAAGAGGTACTTTCAAATCATCTTCATGGTTAGTCAAGGTTCAAATGATTAGGTACTGGATAAGTTTGCTTGCGATGGTGTTGTAGAAATTGCTTGATGTGCTTGATGAGCTGGAGGCATTGAAGCCGAAAGTGCGTTGTCAGCTAGATGAACAGGAAAAAGTCAACACCACTAGTCAGATGAATCAGTGTGATGGCCCAAACAGTATTTCTTATGCATTTTCTGTAAATAATAAAGCTTCCTTAAGCTATAAAAGCAAGCAGGTGGTTACAAGATTCAGATCTTTACGAAGACTTAATGTTTGGTTAAGTTTTACAAAACCCTCTTCTAACCTTATACTTTTGTCTCAGATGTCACAACCAACTACGGCACCTTCATCTTCACTGACACAATATAATGATTATAATCGATTTTCATCACCGAAGGCCATTGAATCTCAATTCCAGAAGATGTGAGTGCATTATGATGATACTACACCTTTATTACTAAATACTCCAGTTATTTGTGTATCCAATATTTCATCATCCATCACATATTGTAGTTAATAAGAAAACCTTACTTTTCCCTTGTGCTGTTTATTATGTGTCCATGAACCATTTCTTATAGGGAAAGGTGTAATGATCAGTCTGGTTGGCATTTTTTTCATATCGCATTTGGATTTGAGTTCAGGATTTTTGGATTGAAAGACTCCATGCAGTTGGAATAAAAATCAACCAAAATGGCTCAAAATACATCTACTTGAAGCACCGTAAAATCCATCATATTTTGTTGTTATCCTCAGAGACATCAAAATCTGTGAAAGAGCTGTAGTGTTTTTCATGCATTTGTGCCAGAAATTCTATTAGTTCCTTGTCATATTTCGATTAAAGTTGATTATGCTTCAGATGCTGATAGACAATCCACTTATTACTTTCTTGTAAATGGCTTTTGAGGAACCTCTTGAATTGGTATCTTTAACACATGGAATATCTGAGTTCTTGACATTATATTGTCAACAAATTAAATATTGAAAGATCACTGAAAAGGACACTATGCAGACAGATGAGAATACGCTGTTGTTAATCTTGAAATTGTTTATATGGAGATAAAGAATGGCAAAAGACTTAAGAAATTATCTGAAATATTCTTTAGGAAATTATTTCTAACTAACATCACAATATAGGTGCTTTGCATTGTCTGTTATGTTTAGACTAACTAACTTTTCTGTTGCCTTTTTTCGTTTTCTTAGTAGACCTTCCATTTTCAACTGTTGACGCCTCTGATTATTGGAGATGTGATTTCTCTCTTTCAGTTGGCTCAATGTTATTTAGCATGTCTTCAAGATCTACCTAAGATCTCACACTAATTTCAGTTAAAAAAAATTAATTAAACAATATTTGTTTAAGTAATTGTATCTACTGATTATTTTCTTGATTTTGCAGATCTCTTAGTTTACCTCTTCCAAAGCAGGAAACACTATCCAGGCATTCATTATTAGGTCCAACTGGTCTTCGTGGTCAGTGGCTTGGCCCTAGGGCTGAGGTTAAGGTGGGCCTTATCTTCTTTTGTTTTACTTTTTCCTTGAAAAGAATAATCCATTCTATTGTATTGAGTATTTGTTTTTTTGTTTTCCTGGCTCCCAGGTCAATTATCCAGCTAATATTGTTGTGGATTCTAGTGAGTTCTCAAGGTATGGGGTTTTCTTAGTCAAATAAGTGTTTCTTTTCTTTTTGCTCCATTCCCATAGTTGTTTGTTAGGCAGTCAAGTAAGGGACAAAGCTAATATCATTTGTCGTGGTTTTATATCTTTATTCAATCTTGTATCACTATTTTTATAGCCTGAATCAGGTTGGGCAACAAGGACTTGTGGCATCAAAAGATAGTGACCCAAATGCGGAAAAGTCAGCTATGGAATCCGTTCTGTCTTTGGATGATGGTATCTGGCTTGCTGAGGATTCTGGACTTCTCCAGGGGAACATGAAGAGCAATGATCTTCAGTTAAGCAATATCAGACAACCTTCTCCACCTCCTGTACTGGCTCAAGTGATGCCTGAAGATCGCCCGATTTCTCCATCAAGAGTTGCTGACCCTAGGCCAGGACCACCGAAATTCTCTCAAGATGGGTTACCTAGTTCCAATTCGTACCAAGATCTTCACATTGTGAGTATGTTGTCTCTATTTTTAACCTTGTAGATGTCGGTCTAATTGCAACTTATTTTTAGTAGTTTTGAGTGAGTAGTTTTAACGTCTTATTGTTCCTAAACATTATATTGTTTATATGGTATGCTGTTTGTCGGTTCGATAATGCCCTTATTTGTTTGCTTATGTTGTAGCCAGTGAAGATAATGGAGGAATTTTTGAGATTAGCACGAGAAAATACGACAAAAAACTTGGAAACTTGTGGTGTTCTTGCTGGTTCACTTGTAAGTCATCAGTTCTCTTAACTGCTTTTGGTAGTAAAAAATATATGATACGTAAACTGACAATTCATATCGTTGGTTGCAGAATAATCGAGTATTTTATATTACAACGCTCATTATACCAAAGCAGGAGTCAACTTCAGACTCGGTATTACACAACTTTAAATTTGATCTGTAATTTTCAGATTTTCTCTTCAAACTCCTCTGTGCTTGTCTTACCATTAATTATAATCTTACTATCTTAAGCATGCACTTGGCAATGTGATTTTAGCTGCAAGTCTGTTATAAAATGGAAGTACTGGAATTCTACTATCAATAAGTGCCCTAATGATCAATGTTTTTTTAGAAGGTAAATGTTGACTGTTTGTTGTACCGCACAGGTCTCAAGCCGTGTATTCCATTCTTTGTAATTGGATGCTATTAGGGTGTATCAGTTCATGATCTATGATTGCTTAGTATTAAGTGGCAAATTTTTAAAGTGAATTAGTTAGAAGTATTTAACCATACTTACAGCTTGTGTTTAGTCTTATTTAATGTTCTTTCTATTTATTTTTCAGTGCGGAACTTTGAATGAAGAAGAGATTTTTGAGGTTCAAGACAAACGCTCCCTTTTTCCTCTTGGATGGATTCACGTAAGTGTTAATAGTAGCTTGGGTGATACACTTTGACCCATCACTTAGTTATTTTTACATCTCATTGGATTGCACTTGGATATTTATTATACTTAAATTGTCTAAGTCCTTGCCTTGGGGATGATTTTTATTGTTCTAGTTATTTTGATGATTTGAATGTGAAAATAAGGTCACAGTTGTGTCATTGTTGATTGCGATTCATCTTTATCTTGTATGCTAATATACTTGAGCACCATGCTTTCTGATTCTTGTCTTTGCTAATATAGAGTGCTGAATATTTTATCCGCTTATTGTTATACGATCATTCTTGTAGGAGATTAATCTTCATTTGATTTAAAGATGCAAATTATATTCCTTTTTAAGTTCAATTTCTGTGGAAAGAAATGGATTATTTTTAGAAGGCAAATGACAAATAGAAGGAAATAAATGGAAATCACGCAATAGCATATGTGAATAACTCAGTTCTTGTTTTGTGTAATTGAGAGACCACATTCTAAATTAAATTATGTTGCTTTGCAGACACATCCAACACAGACGTGTTTTATGTCATCTGTTGATCTTCATACTCATTATTCATATCAGGTATATTGAATTACTTATTTATGGTAGTTGATCAGCCAGTTTACTAAATTCTCACTTTGCGGCAGCAGTACCTCCCTAAAGAAAATTATGCAGATGTTATAGAACATAGATGTAAACTCGGGTTGGATTTAATGGAAAAATGGAGATATGTTGACTATAAGATTTTTCTTATTCGAAAGTTGATTTATTTTGGTTTGCTTGATTTATGTAGGTGATGTTGTCGGAAGCAATAGCAATTGTGGTGGCTCCAACTGACAAACAGAGGTAGGTATTCTTTTCAAAATTTTCGGCTAAGAAATTGGTTTGGAAAATAATTAGAAAGGTGTATCAATTGCATTTACAGTCCTCATGGCATATTTCACCTTTCGGACCCTGGTGGTGTTTCTGTTATTCAAAGCTGCCAACAGCGCGGTTTCCATCCTCATGAAGAGCCTGAGGATGGAAGTCCCCTTTACGAGCATTGTTCTCACGTTTATATGAACTCCAAATTGAAGTTCGATGTGGTGGATCTTCGACACCAGTAGTGTACAGGTTAATAATATACACATTTGCTTTCTGCTGATCAGCTTCCTAAATTTTGCACTTTAACATCAATATCATGGCTGTACAACTTCACGAGGAATCAGGACATGCTGATGTTTATAGCACGGTTACTATTTCCAATTGTATTCATTGTATGATTTCCGCTGCAGCCTAAAATGCTACTTTAAGCCGCCAGTTGGTACTCCTGTATATTTGATTTGTCTTTTGTTAAATTGGAGAGTTGGAATTGATTTTCTGCCAACCTATGCAATTAGTAATTGATTTTAAGATTTCGACCAGCTAAACGATTTAGATGGATCTAATTGTTCATTTCCACCAACCCGAACTCATACATATCTTGGATCCTAAGTCCAAACTCATATCCTCCTTGGATTCTAAAATCAAACTTGCTTAAATCGTTCAGGCGATTTAATGGGAGACATATTCTTGTTATAGAGTCTTCATTCAATTGAATGCCTTTGCCTGGTAGGCTAAATAACCATATAAAATTACTTTTGTTCATAGATTGGGGTTTGATCACTGGCGGACACACATTAACGAGGGTACAACTGTACCACCAATTTCTTTTTAATATTATATGTGTGTATATATATAATTGTATATTTTAAAAAATATATGAACATAATTGGATCCCATTAGTTTATTTACTATAAATTACAATTCAATATAAAATTGACACTTCAAATCTCTATAAGCCCAATATAAAATCAATACATCAAACGTCTAAACCCACTGGGCTAAAAATTAGAATGAGACCCAATAATATAATTTCCATTGCATTTGTAAAATATTAAAAGTTTATTGCATTGCTTATAATTCTTTTCCTCTTAGTTGACAACATAATTAAAATGATTAAACAACCTCATCCCTAAAAAGGTTATAAATGTTTTGTGATTTTAGTAGATATTTTAATTATGATTGCATTAAAAAAGATATTTTCTTACAAATTATTACAAAGTTTTCTTTCCCCACAGACTTGTCAAATTTATTAACTACTCTAAAGATACAAACAGGAAAATTTGAGAGCAAAACTATATGACTTTTGTCCATTATTAAAGAACCAACATATCAGCAACTACTTCATCAATCAAAGAATTAAGAATGCGAGATTCAATCTGTATACCAAGTTCAAATTCTTCAACGCAATAGTCCAGCCATCTCCCCTGCATGCCGCTGCTCATGTCGCTATCCACGAGCTCGTCGACCATGAAGTCTCCCATGGCATTCCAACTCGAGATCTCTTTGTAGACATCTTCAGCTAATATCTCCTTCCTCTTCGTTACACGCATACCCTTTTCCCACAGTTCGTATCCTCCCGCACCATATTTTCTGAATCTCATTTCCAGGCATTCGGTCACAGAGTCGAACATTAGTCTTCTGTTCGTGTTTGAGACAAGGCCAGAGCTGTTTCGGTACTTTTTACAGCTTTCCAGTTGATAAAAAAGGTGAGGGGTGATGATATGAGTTGCCATTCCTGTTGTGTAATCCTTGAATGTGAGATCAATGTTGCATAGCATGTCCTTAATGTACTTGAGTTCCAAGCTTCTTGGCTTCCCATATTTGGAGGAGGTTAAGATGGTGTTTGGCGTTTTTGGCATAGTTCCAGTAGAAGTTGAGGAAAATGTGTCCGACAGCTCAGCATCTCCTTCGAATGGAAGAAATGTGTCGATGGAATATCTATCCTCAGATTGAACTGATGAATACTTGTTACTACCTGTGATGAGTAATAGTTAGTTCATTTAGACATCTCTGATGCATGAAACAAAAAATACGTTGAAAGCATTATGTCGTATTTCCTGTACCATGGTTGTCTGCATCATGTGTTGAATTGCAGCTCTCTGTGAAGGAAGAGTGTTCAAGAACAGAAACTGGACTTGGAAGCCGGCAACTTAGGAATGTTCTGTCATCTGTTATATTCTGTCCAATCATGCCCTTTTCTTGCATCATGGCCTAAACCAAAGTTCAGTTGTTTAGCTTTCAGATAGTAATTGATGCATGTAAAGAAACCCTTGTGTGCTTAAAGATATAGGTGATGACAAATGCAAAAAGTTCAGCATCAATTGTTTCTAGCTATGCCTTTTACCACCATAAAAGGTATTCACAAATTCAGCTAAAATACATGTTAACGAACTAGGTAGTGATATATCCTAAAAGAACATTAGTTAAAAAATACGAAGGAGATTTATATACCTCGATGTTTTGACCAGCTATGAAGTGCTTAGGGTCTCGTAAGGAGTATAAACTAGATCTCGGTTGGCCTACTACTGTTCCATCTTTTGTTCTATGCTCTCCCATGCTTGAACTCTTTAGAGAAACTTGCCCTGATTTTTGTTGGGATAACTCTACTTTATGAGCCAATTCTTTAAGCTGCAGCTCTAGAAATGTGCTTAGAGAATCACTTTCTTTAAAGCTATGTCCCAATAAAGAGAACTTTGAAGCAGCCATACCATCTGAATTCAGCATTATCCTTTTACTAGGAGAATCTACTGGAAAGATCTTACAATTTTCTTGAAATTCAGTTGACCTCAATGGAGCAGTGAATGTAAACGAAATAACATCGGTTCCTTCCTTTCCACTATCCGGATCCCAACTACTTTTCGTATCAACAATAGCAGTAGACTGGATAATTTTCCCATTTTTATCAGATTGTTGATTCCCTTCAATGGATCGCTTCTTACGAGTAACTCTCTCCGAGCTACAAGATGATACACCGCTTTTATCATCTTTAGCTTCAGAATCCAACTTTCGAGAAGATGCTTTGGAAGAGCCTACAAGTTTACCAGAACTCTGTCTACCAACTGCTTTAACACCTTGTGAGTTGGACTTCAAAGGCAACTTCCCTCCATCGACAACGCAATTCTGCTTCTGATTATTCTGGCGAAGCACACTCGAACTTTTCTGCGCAGATGCTTTCTTGAGTGCACTCTTCTGTGATCCCGACTGACTTGTGAACAACATGTTTGGACTGAACTCATTTGTTTCTGACCGGTTTCCGCACGAATTGCTGCTAGTTGTTCGTCTCTGGACATTGGCTTTCGCCTGTAGCGCAAGCGAAACAGATTTTCCTTTACTTTTCACACCGGAAGAAACTTCTACAGAATCTTGCGAACTCCTCACCGACATTGCATCGGCTGAACCACTGTTCGAGCTCTTATTCGTAGAGTTTCCCCTAGGATGCTTGACACCTCTCGTTTCACCTGGTCTTCGAGAACCTTCGCAAGGCTTTGAAGATTTTTGTGTTGTTCTGACCTTCTCTTTGAAATCTCTTACTTTTAGAGGCACCAAAGAGGAGCCCGACAAAGGGATTACCGGTTTTCTACTGACCTGAGGCTCAGGTCCCATCTCAAGAATCCGCGCAGCTGCTTCCATTATATGAACAGCATCTTTAGGTGGGATGAAAGTTGTGCTTTTTATAGGAGATAGAAGTTTGTGATGAGTAATTGGGATTGCCTTAGCTGATCTTGGTGGCAAAACTTCTGTTTGAAACTTTTGCATTACCTTCTGATATTTAGGCTCCATTTCAGGTCGGATACCTACGCCTAGCTGCTGCTGTCTGCTTGAGAGCATGATTTGAGGATCTTGACGATAATCAAGATCTTTCGAATGATAGAAAGAACCTGGAAGAGAGTGAGAATCGGAAAGTGGAGTTGAAAGGGGATCTTGGGCATTGGATTTTGGCAGAGAATCCAACCCCATAAGTCTTGCAACAACTCCAGGTCCTCTGCTTCCATACGAGTCCTCATCCATTACCGATGAAGCACAACTGTGATCACTGCTTCCTTTCATACTTGATTGAGCGACAGCTTCATCCTCGTCCAACTACACATACATGTAGAGAATGAGAGATGTTATAAGTTACAGAACATTAGAAGTTGAAGAAGTTCTGAAATCAATTCCTTACCATTTGAAGGCGTGTAGTTGGCAAGTTTCCATCAAATCTTTTTTGCTGCTTGAATTTCTCTACACATGAGAATGTGAACAAAAGCTTGTTTAAAGAAAATTCTATCTAGAACATGATTAGTGAATGCAGTTTTCATCAAGAAGGAACGCAAACGAAGCTATTAGTTTAGCAACCAAAAATCGCGTACCAGGAAAATCTGACTTGCTTGAGAACAACTTCTTTCGTGATTTTGCGTTCCAATCGAACAGCTGGAGGAAGCCGCCAACATAATTTCCACTCCGGGAGCTCTGCTTCTCGATTCCCATTTACGTTATCCAATGTCACTCCAAAATCAACTTGTACAACTTAAAGGAAGAGATGAGGCATCATGTTCAGTATCTGCAATAAAAAGACGAGAACTCACATAAATAAGAGAGTGCAACTAGAGGAGAACTGCATTTCAAGGTTTCTACTACAAATATGCAAATTGACAATGGAAGCAAATTTTCTAGTTGCATTACATGTTCTCATAATATCACAGTCCAAAATTACACACTTGCACAAAGAAAAAACTCAAAAATTGTTTTACCAGCAAGGAAACTACTGATCCTCATCATCAAGTTATATTTGTAGCTTCCGACGAAGAAGTTCCTCTGCAAGACACCATCCTCTCCTTAAACCAACGCTTTACCTGAACACCTTTTTAATCAGACTCGGCAGAAGAGGATGCTTTAGCACAAAAATAATACACTTGGCGTTTGCTACAAAGTGTTGGTGTTCATACAAATTTATATAATCTAATCAATCTTTTCTGCATCTCTAGAAGTAAACATACTACAGGTCTATAATCCCACATCCAAATATGATTCTTGAAAAATCAAAGCCGGAAGCCCTAGTAGCATCTGAAATCCAATATGTTACCACTGTAATTGGATTTCAGCTAAACTGCATTATAAATTTAAAAAACCAGCAGGATCTACTCTTTCATGCAGTCTCTCAAAGAAACAAAACAATTCAATTCTCCCATTTCTATGTACTCTCTAATCACCCTTTTCACATTTATATACTTTACACCGCATTTTTAAAGAAATTCACATAAGCGATCACCATGAATGGCCTGTTCATCATTTATCAACGCTGGCTGAAACTATAAACAACAGAAAAAGAAAAGAAATTAACTTGAAATTTCTACAGACTATGATAACCCCAAATGCAGAGGCCCTTTTCGTAATTTTAACACAACAGCAGCAAAAAGGAAACGTTAAAAATGAATAGAACTCACGCAACCCAGTTGAAACAGCGATAGTTTGAGCTCCCCTCTTTGCAGAAGCAACAGTCTTCAGTAGCCAAAACCCTTTCTTTATGAAGAAAATGAGGACCCTTACAGCATGAAAATTGAAATTTTGAGAGCTTCAGATAGAAATATTGTCAGATGGCAGTGAAGTAGATGGGTTGTGTGTAATAATGGAAGCAGCAATAAATGGGGGAAATTGGATTTTGGAGTGATTTTAAAGAAAAGTAAAGACAAAAATATTATTTATACGTTGATTGAAGTAGAAAGTTCCGTTTTTTAAATTCTTTGAAATGTCTTTTGTGGAAAAGCAATGGGATTTAATTCACATAAAAGGTTAAAAAAGATTGTAACGTCTCTTTTGGTGAGAGGGAGGGATTTCAAATTCCAAATAGAAATGAATGGGCCCCACTCCGGGGTCGAGCTATGATTGGGTGTTTTGCGGTGTACGAAAAAGAATTTTCATACATTATCTGCTTAAGAAAATTAAGGGGGGAAAAAACTTATAGTTTTAATAATAGGCCAAAATTTAGCGTTACTCCGCCTAAATAATTTAGGCAGATCTAAATATTTTATTTTTATCAACTCAAACTCATATATGTTTTGAATTTTAAATCCAAACTCATACCCACATTAGATTTTAAACTCAAACCCGCCTAAATGATTTAAGATGTCTAATGAGAGATCTTCTCATAATAATATTATGGTTCAAATAAGTTTATAATGAGGGTATGTTGCTTGTGTGTGTGTGTGCGCATTTTGCTTAGAAAAAATTTGGTTATTTATAGAGTTTTTAAATTGAATATAAACAATGATGGTATATTTATATTTAGGTTTTGGAATATAGATATAAAAGTGAGAATTAAAACGTGTGTAGAAGTGAACATGCAAAATTCTTTTATGAGAAGATATGCATGTCCAAGTCCAACCATTTGAAGTATATCTTTAAGATTAATTGAGCTCGACTTTTGAGCCAACTGATTAAAACGTTCACTTTATTTTTATATTGTATGCACATACATCTTACGAATGTCATATTTTTAATATTATTTTGAAAACTTCCTTATTCATGCCAAGAAAAAAATAAATGTATTAAGCAAACTTCGATGAAGTTCTTTTACCAACAGAATGGAAAAAATCTACACTTCATATTTCGGTAGTTGAAAATTGAAATATTCTATCACCATTTAAATAATATCTGAATGTTCGTATGATTTTGTTAAGATGACATTTGTTAATATAGAAAAATATACTCGATTCCATGATATCGAGGTCCCGAAAGTTTTTTGAATTTCTTCTTTTAACATCAATTTGACTGTCGGCATTGATTTGTTTCCAGAAGGAATTAGTTGATTTACTTTAGCCAAAGTGGAACTTCAAGACGGATAATTAATTCAACTTTCTTTCTTCTTCATTGCATTTGCTTTATTCATTAATTTTCCATATTACATGCATATTGGGGATATAACTCTAGAAATTGATCTGTATTAAAATAAACAATGTTGAGGTTCGTTTTTTATTGTTTGAATGATCGGAGCTATAACGGGAGAGTAATCGGACACCAAGACCTCCAGGAAGGTTTATGGCCCCCCGGAACAGACTTGCTAGTATTTTATAAAGTAATTTGGATAAAAGTTACAGAGCTTCTTGTCGGAGAAAGTGATTGGAATGATACAGTGGGATATGAGTGAATAGAGTTCCGTGTGCATGGTGTGTGTGCACTATTTATACTGTCACACTGAAAGAATATGAATAACTCCTATCTAAGGGGCCTATTTGCAAATAATCTAGGGGTTGGTCCGCTAATACAGCTAGGGGAAGTTGGAGTCACGCGTCCTTCCCTATGCTAAGTCAGCGGGAGGAATCATTTCGGATCCTTCCAGCACATGGGCTGCATGCGCCTGGAATCTCGAGGCCGGGTTCAATGAGGCTTTGAGTCTCGTAGTGCGAACCCTAAAGGAGCCTTCGAGATAAGGGTGCTCGTGCTAGATTCATCGAGAGGGCCGCTTAGAGCCTGTGAGAGGCTTTGATAGTTCGCCAATTAGCCAAGGTTCGAGGCGACGTCCTCGAAGCTGGCATCCTGGACTTGTGATCAACAATTGCGATTGAATGGATATTTTGGCCCTCAATAATTACCCCGTGTCTTCACGAATCAAGTTAATTGATTCGGGAAGACAAACCTACGAGAGACAAAGTTAGCACAAAATATGCATTCAAACGATATTCTACCTGCTTTCGAAGCGAGATTCAGACTGTGAGTTGTTGTTGAAGATTCTTGAATCCTGTCAAGATTTCATAAACAATCCCTATCTCAAGGTGGCCAGCCCCGAGTTAAGGAGGTGAAGAGCAAGATATTTCATATGAGATAGATGAAATATTTTGTACCTGCTGGGAGGTGTGATATAAGTTCGAGTGTTCGGGCAGCTCGAAGCCGGGGACACTTCGAGTGTGCACAATCATTGTTTCTGAGATGGTCTTGGTGGAGCCATAGAGAGAAGTTCAACTGATATTTTTTTTGTATGCTCAGAGAGGTGCACAACATTTTTAAAGGAGCCGTGAATGGCTATGACTGAGCAATTTACCCTCCAAGGAATAGGTCATCCCAAAGCTTGGATACTCGTACCAAGAGGCTCCGAGTATTTTATGTACCATCACGAGTTGTAGACGAAAGAGGTCTTGTGGCGTACTGCACATCGCACAGGGCAGAATATGAATACCAGGAGCAGTGCCTGAGTATTTTTACGTGTCGGTACTGAAGGCAAGTGACACAGGTCTTGTGGCGTCCCACGCATCGCACGAAGCGGCAACATAAAGGGGAATGGGACATCCCGATATGGCGGAGCCTAGAGGCCTGGCAGTTAGCATGATTGTTTTTGGTGCCATGGGGCAAAAGTTATTGATGTTAGTTGGCGCATTAGCGCAGTTTTGATCAAGGGGCCTAGGGGGCCGGCTCAAGAGATAATAGCAAAGCTCGACACAGGGGCCACAGGCCACCCTGGGAGATAATGAGGAGTCACGTAGCAGGAGCCCTGAGTATTTGCATAGACAGCGTAGAGCTGCATTTCAGAGAGATAAGATGCTTCGAGTGTTTTTTTATGAAGATAGACATTTTGGATAATAATCTGAAGAGTTCCATAGAGTACCAACAATTGTATAACTATGAATACTTCATTAGGGTCGACGAATTGTCGAGCTTTAGATGGGGTGCGAGCCACGAGTAACATCTTATGCGTTGACTTCGAGACGATAATCAAGAATCCCACGTCAAAGATAGTCCTGAGCTTCGAGATCAAGCCCCGAGTTATTAACTAGAAATCCTTTGGCTGAAGCGGATGTTGTCGCGTGTGAGTCCAAAGTGATCTAAACAGGCATGGTATGCCAATTGCGAGATTGTCGTCATTCTTCGAGCGTATGCGAGGTGACAAATAAATTTCATGAAGCCTATTATTTAGGTAGGAATTCGACTAGGCGGATTGCTATCCCTGAGTGCCTGCAAACATAACTGAGATCTCGAGGGGTTATCCAATCCCGAGTGTCTCGAAGACAGACACAAACAATTTGAACAGAGTTCGAGTTTTACACTTGTAAGAAATTTTAGTGTACATGCGTAAATTGCTTATGTCGCTGAAACAGTGTTGCTTCGCCGAACGACGTTTCGGATTCTAGGCACATAAATAGAGGAGGAACCCTTGTTTCTGTCCCTATCCGAAAGTCATGTCAAATTTGAAATGCTCACTACTGTTCATCATCTTCCTTGCGACTTTTGTTGCCTTAGATTCATCGAAAGAAATCCGGTCAGTCCCCTTTCTTCTTTCCTTTTTCCTGTTCTTAAAAAACACAATGCAGCTTAGGGGTTCATTAGTTGATATAGCATCTAGGCAGACCACTGAGCCCCAAGCAACGGTGGACATTGCCATGACCCATCGGAAGGGCACACCACGTTTCCGGCTTACTTGTTTAGGTTTTGCATTCATTTACCCCTCCATCCCTTCTTTGCCAACCTTTTAGCATATTATCAAATAACTCCGATGCAATTGGCTCCGACGAGCTAGATGATCGCCTTAGGGTTTTTGGTTTTGTTTCGCTCTGAGGGTTTGGGCGAGCCCACACTCGACGAGTGGAGATATTTTTACCATCTTAACGTAATTAGCAACGAGAGTTACTACTGCGCTACCAGATGGAACGATGGCCCCACCCCCATTATCAAAAAGCCTCCCACAAGCTTCGACAGGTGGAAAGAGTCCTACTTCATTCTCAGACTCCCCCACTCGGTGCCTACCTTGCGCCGACACTTTACTGACATCAGTCGTAAGGCTCCTAACCCTTCCTCTTTTAGACCGTTTTTGAGTTTACTGTGATTGTGTTGTGTCCTCATTATGATGTTGCTCTTTTTGGTTTGGCTGCAGGTCTCGAATACCCTGCTCTTCCTCCGAAGAAGGAGGAAAGAGTAACCCAGATCAAGGAGTCTGGGG
>AYJT01080808.1:0-15143 GCA_001278415.1 Ocimum tenuiflorum | reverse complement strand
AAAAAAAAGAAAAAGAAAAAAGCCACAACAACAATTGATTTATGTCAATTTATTCATAATAAAAAGTAATTGATTAATGATAGTAGGTTTATAATTTTACCAAATATAGTTAATTATTATCATAAATAGAGTATATTTATTTCACGAAGTCTTTTTTGGAGGAAAACCATAAGTTCTTATCGGGTATATGTTGTGGAAGAATGCATATCATCTGAATGTACATATATTTCATGCAATATTGCATTTTTTAAAAAAGAACATTATGATTTATCATTGAACTAAAAATAGTGTTCCGCCTAAACACTAAAAACTTACATTTTTAAAATTTAGCTCGGACAAAATATCTTTTTAGAAATAAATAAATCTCAAAACACCCATAATCAATAATCAATAGATGGAACTAAATGTGTTGTTCTTACATATTAATTCTTTCATATTTGTCTTGTTTACCATTTAACTGTAGTGTCATCTTCGAGGACACCCTCAATCTAATTGGATCCTTTAGTAGTTGGATTTCGATGGACCCAATCTAGCCTTGTCAAAATGACATCACGCCAAGTATAACAGAAGCTCCAAGAAGAAATAATAGTTTTGTACATTTATATAAAACTATTTTCGAAATATACAATCTCAACGGCAAAGTGAATGATAAATTTTTTCTAGTGCAAACAAATGGTGCATATTTGAATAGCCAATTCTTAAACATCAAAATTGAGTTGCACATGCCAGATCAACCAGCAAGCGAAGCTCGGTTTCCTCTCGAGCATCGCCTTATTTATTTGCTTCGATGAATTCCCGATACTCTTTCTTCATTTTCACACCCGATACAGTCCTGCCGAATCGAACCAAAACCATAATCAAGGTATATTTTCTCGAGTCTAACTCAAACAACAGTTTGTTATGGGCTCAACAACATCTTCCTAGAGGCAAACACATCAAGAAGCTTCATCTAGGTATGCAAATTTTTGTAAGGCTAATTTAGACATGCGGCGTGATATTTGTAATTAGTGTCCATGATCTTTTACCTGGGTAATCACTAACCAGATCACATGTGTTTCTGGGTTTCTAAAATTGCTTTCGTATCAATTTCCTAACAATCTATTGTGAAATATCATGCCAAAAAAAACGAGCTATAAAGCATACTTGAATCAAGATGACAAAAATGTGACACTTGCGATTTTTGACCAGAGACTCAAGTGTAACCAACCTGATCATTTCTTTGTTCTTGAAAAACTGTACACAAGGTGTACCCATGATTCCAGCAGCCTCGGCAATCTCCGGGTCTTCCTCAATGTCAATCTCGACAAAATGGACTTTCTCATTGAATTCATCTATGACCTGACGTATCGCAACAGATTGTTTCAATTCGAGATGCAGTAATTGTACAGAATTAAAAAACCCCATGGTAGGCAAAAATATCCTACGCATGCATTATAGTGAGATACAAAAGTCTTGAACTATTTTCTTGATTAAATCTAGCTTTGTCTATCACCTCGAGGTGCAAGTGGGTAAGCATATTTCCCATGATTTTAAAGGTCAAAAGTTCAAATTTACGTTGGGATATTTGAGTGGGATTTATCGTAATATTGTACTTAATTATAAAAAAAAATTGAAAAAAACACAAGCTTTTCTTTGATAGTAGAAGATGCATTTATGTTTTTTTTAAAAAAAACACTAGCTTTTCTTTTCTTTTTTTTTTTTAATTACCATTGATTCACTTTTGATGAATAATCACACCTTTTTCAATTTCACCCTTGAATATTGTTTGGGGTGTCCCCTAGCCGAGCCAAGTAGAGTCAAGCACAACCAAGCTTTGATGTGAAACCGGAGTAGCAGATCGAGTTGAGTAGTTTCTGTTGAGTCCTTATAGTTATTGGGTTGAGTCCGAGGGTCGAAATCGAGGGTCGAATCCGAGGGTCTCAGGTCCCAGGGTCAAATTCGAGGGTCAAGTTCGAGGCTCGAGTCCAGGGGTCAACTTCGAGGGTCGATGATGAAGTCCGAGGGTCAACTGCACAGGTCGATGCTGAAGTCCGAGGCTCGAGCCCGAGTTAGGATTTTTAATTGATAGCTATTATGTTTTCCTTATTTTGGTCAAATAATTAGGGTAAAGTGTCATGATGGGCTGAGTCCCTTCATGGGATTGAATTAGAGTTTTCATATTTTCTATTTAATAAGTAGTTTAGGTTAAAGTTAAGGTGTGGAATAATTTTGGATTTTAGGGAGCAGTTGCGCTGCTTTGGGACTAGCCGTCGCTACTTGGCCTCTTTAGAGGTTTGTTCTTCGTATTTCTTCAATAAAATCTTATATTCAATGATCCGTCTCACAACAAGCTTGAGCTCAGATTTTACAATTTCGACTCACGGTGGAAATCGTCAAGCTCAAGTTTGATTTTTTTTATTTTTAAGAAAATTATTTATATAAGATGGATAAATATGTAAATAAGTTCAGGGGTAGAAGTGTAAATTACATTAAGCTCAAGCTAGACTCAACTCAAGCTCGATACTCTGGAGCTCGAGCTCAATAAAACTTGTGAGCTTACCAAATCAAGTACTTTGATGCTTGAGCTCTGCCGAGACAATTTTGGATTTTCTTTTTTGAGCCAATACCGTGTAGCTCGTGACTCATTGCACCCCCAAATACATAACAAACGAGAAACATACCTTGCTAAGCATTGGTTTCAACGTTCGACAAGGACCACATGTGGGTGCTGTATATAGAACACACAACAGCCTCGGGCTTTCATGGTACAGCTTCCGCAGAGCATACTGCACCACAGACAGACGATAATCATATTATCGGTCTGATGAATTGGAAGGAGAATAGATGAGCTTTCAAGAAAATTCATACCTGACCCCTGTGCTTTGTTTGTGTGATATCAAAGCCCTCATGCACATCTCTGTCTGTGAATTCTTTCTTAACCTCTTCTTTAACAGGCTGTAGAGAGAGAGAGAAAGAGAGAGAGGGAGAGAGACACTTAATCGATGGTTCTTTTCAATCGAGAATATTCATGGAAGTAAAAGTCAGACATCATGTCTCGAATTCGGGGTGCAAGTGGTTAAGGCGTCTTGTCCATGTCCAATAGGTCAGGTTCAAGTTACATTGGAGGTGGAATTTAATAATATTGCATTTTAATTCAAAACAATGAGAGATAATAAGAAGTAACATGCATGCCTGGTGAAATTCAATCAACAGATTTTTGCTTGTGAGATATCTTTCGACAGAGAGAGCAGCAATGCATCCCGATCCAGCTGCAGTTACTGCTTGCCGCCATTCGTGATCCTGTTTACAGAAAATATATAATATCCAAATCCACATGATTCAATAAGGAGCATGAGGGGGGTGTAACTGAACCAAGTAACACCTTGCTCAAATGTGATTCGTTTAACATATAGTTGAGCGTCAAGCTTTATTATCGAATATTTTAATGTTCACGAACTTAATTGGTTTAGATATAAACTTAAACAATTATTATTTTCTTTGAGAAATAAATTGTTTAAAACACAAAAATAACATATTTACCTAAATTCGTTATTTTTTATAGCTAAAATAGTTAACCAAAAGACTTATAATACTTATCACAAATTAAAGTATGCAATATAAGTTCTATAGAGTTAATAATTTTATACTTCATCGAGCTCACGAGTCGAATGCCTCAAGTTTGACTCATTTATAATCAAGCTTCACTAAATGAGCTTTTATTGAGTCGAAATTTAAGTAGCTTACAAGTAGCTCAGCTCATTTACACCGTTTGATGTAGCAAAGCATTCGACAAGGTTTTACATTTTGTAGGAAATTTTGGAGATAATTACACTATTTCAAAATATGGGAAACTTTGATACAAGAATTCTATCAAAACTCCAATCCATATCGCTCATAAGATATCTCTGATCAAACATAGAAACTCAAACTAATTAGAAGGATCATATAAAAGTCGACGCACAAATCAATTTACTGAAATTCTCACTAATATTTTGCCTGTTTCTGAAACTGTTCATCACTTTAAGAAGTGTTCACTTCTGGTAGCATACTTGAATAGTGAATGAATTTTCAATAAATCATAGAAAACATACATACATTTTAATCATAAGTTGCAAAAAACAAAGACGGTACTAATATTATGGTCATTAACATACTCACCAGGCTGGCCTAAAGTTTCATGATTCTGGAACCAAATCTAAAGGGTCTAATTGATGGTTAAATTTTCTTGACTGATACAAAGAATATTCATAAATCAACAGCCATAAGATCTAGGGGTGTAAATAAGTCAAACTAGCTAGCGAGCTACTCAGGATCGGCTCGAAATCGACTCGGTAAATGTCGAGTCGAGCTCGAGTTCGAGCTACTTGAGTAGGTATTGAGCTCAAGCTCAAGATTTAGATTGCTCGACTCGCTAAAGCTAACAAGCCTTATCGAGCTCGAGTAGAGTTTCGAGCTCGAGCTAGGCTCACGAGTCTGTCAAGCTTGATATTTATTTATTTAAAATTTTTGCCCCTAAATCTATTACTTAATTACATATTTATTCATATTATATAAATAATTTTATTTTTTTATCGAATTAAATATAAAAATAAAATAAAATAATCAATGAGCTCGAGCTTGATGAGCTTTGCACCGAGTCTAGCTCAAGCTTGGTCATCCTTAGCTAAACTCGGCTCACTTACACCCTTAAATTAGGATCTCTACTCTATTTATGGCTGTGGAAAAATTCGAATTGTCACTCTACATAAAGCATAACTAATAGTTCAGTGCAATAAAGGTATCACACCTGCACATCACCAGCAGCGAATAAACCCTCGACTGAAGTTTTAGCAGAACCTTCCTCGACCAAAACGTAGCCAGCAGAGTCGAGATCGACTTGGCCTTCCAATAACTGGCTATTCGGCGAATGACCGATCCCGTAAAACAAGCCTTTCACTTCTAGAACAGATTCCTCATTAGTATCAACCTTTCGGACCAGAATGCCCGACATCTGCCCTTTGGTGTTGCTCACGACATCCACTGCTTCTGTATTGAAGTGGACGGTGATATTTGGATTGTTAAGTACTCTGAAACATTCGCCATAATCAACCTGTTAAACAAACATTCAGGGTGTTGAAACTTAAAAACATTGCGGATTAGTAATCTTATGGGCCTGAAAACAGTCAAGATAAAAATCTAAGGAAGCCATAGGAGTTGTGGCACTTCTCGTTTTCTTTCAGTATATGTCGAATTTATAACGGACTACTGATATAAGCCATAAATCAAAAATTTCCACGCCTTAGAAAGTAAAAAAAGAAAAACACATCAGACAATAAGAAATTGGGTTAACTGCTTGAAATAACTTCCAGTCCCATTCTTATTCAGAATCAGCCAAGATTTCAGTTCTACAATACTAGTTTAACAATAAAGTGAGGATGCTGTGTTCCTGATCCCTGAAAGAACTTTGAAGAAGTTCAAAAGTCAAAACATTGACCTTGTACAGAATCTGAAATGGCATCTTCTGTCATGCTGGAGAAAAAGTAACGAAAACTTCATAAAAGGAAAAGTGAAGGAGAAGAAAGAACAGGGTCCACTCAGATATGATGGACGAAAATAATGAAAAGAAAAATGAAGTGTTGCATAATCTTGAATGAACATTAAGCGCGAGCAAGCCTCGGAAGGAAAAAAAATTTTGAAATTGACTCGGCATACTTCGAGTAGAGCTCAAGGTCTCGACCTCAAGCTTCAAAGTACTTGATTTGATAAATCACAAGTTTTATCGAGCTCAAGCTTCAGAATGCTCAATTCGACAAGTTCACAAGCCTTATCTAGCTCGAGTCGAGTCTAACTCGAGCTTATGTAATTTACACTTTTACCCCTCAACTTATTTACATATTTACCCATCTCATATAAATAATTTTAAAAACAAATGAGCTTGAGCTTAATGCAATCTCGAATAGAAATACGATGGATACCCATGATCATTTCCCAACAAAACAATTTCTAAATCAGCACATTAGTAAACAACTTGAAAAAATATTGTCTCGGAAGTACAGGTGTTTACCTATCTTGCATTGCTTTTGATGCCCTCAGCTGGTCCTTACGAACGAGTAAGTGAACATGTCGAGCATACTTAGTCAAGTACAATGCTTCCTCTGTAGCAGTATCACCTCCTCCAACAACAGCAAGGACTTGGCTTTTGAATAATGGGGATGCTCCATCACAAATAGCACAAGCACTAATTCCTCTACTCCAAAATTCATCTTCTCGAGGCAATCCCAATTTCTTAGCAGTAGCTCCTGTAGCATAGATAATACTGTGGCAATTTACCTGGAAAATCAAGAAGGATTTCTAAAAGGAGTGAAAATTTGATTCAAGGGGATACCACTGGGAAAGCTGTAGTGAATGCCAAACTGAAAACTCCATTTTTTACTTGCAGGGAGATGCAGAAATGATAAAAAATCCAAGATTATTATGTATAGATATGTCTGCCATGGGAAGGGCTCAACGGACATGCAGCTTTTAATGCATAGATAATGGATATAAAAATGCAATATAAAATTAATGGTTGTGCCACTTCGCATCACTACTTTCTATCTGTAAAAGTCCCAAAATGTAAGCGATACCACCAGCCACTTGATGCAAGTCTGGAAACTATGAGTTTAACAAATTTCAAACCGCAAGTACGAAATTAGTTGAATTTCAAACATCCTAACTTCTTGGAATTTGACTTCATACAAGACTCGAGTGGCATAATTCAAATCCAAAACTCATCAATTCCAGAACAAATTGATTGATCAACGACGAAATAAATACTCAAATGAATACGAAAGCTGAGGATCACCTTGCGTTCACTACTTTGTACAATAAAAGGCCTGCTCTTCAAATCAATGAACTCGACGTCTTCTAGATATAGTTCTGCTCCCCAGCGTTCAGCTTGTCGTCGCATCCTGCTCAAAAAACGTCTAGTCATCATCCAAAATCCTATTCAATCAGAAAGGGGCATCGAAGAATCTATTTCCAAGTACCTATCCATCAAGTCTGGACCCGTTATTCCATCAGGAAATCCGGGAAAATTCTCGACTTCAGTTGTTGTCATCAGTTGCCCTCCTGGAACACCACCTACTTGATATCCCTCAAACAACACTGGCTTCAAGTTGGCTCGACTAGCATATATTGCTGCCGTGTATCCAGCCGGGCCTGATCCTATTATAACGAGATTTTCGACGCCCGAAGCTGCAAAAGAGAAGGATTTAACAGTCAAGAGTAATGTTGGAAAGAAATAAAGGATAAGAACTATTTCTATGAAAAGTGGAAGTAATCCATATGCAGGGGCTAGGGGTTGGATGCCCTCACAGGATTTAAGGGAAAAAAATCGAAAGACTTGAAAAGAATATGACTGTGTTAAAAAGTAGAACTTCTTACAGTTTGATCTAACGTGCTAGCATTAGTTTCATTGGTCAAAGTTTCTATTCATAGATAGCTCTATGCGATAGAATATTATCAAGACAGATTTTCATAACATAGCGAGATATATATTTCTCATTGGTTTCATAAACAAAACTAAGAATGCATCATCCCAAAAATTTTAATTCACAACTATAACCTCTTAGTAGTAATTAAATCTAAAAAGAATTGATATGTCGTACTATCACTGATTTAAAGAGAAACATGTTGTGAATTGTTTATATAATTTGTATTTAGTTATATTAATTCTATAATTCGATGTCAAATTCAATGGCGAAAGCAATTGAACCCCATGTACGTGATCCAACCACAACAGCTTCTATCTCACTCCTAGGGATGAAATGAGTCGAGTTAGCTCGTGAGCTACTCGGGATCAACTAGAAAAAAATAAAAAGAAAATAAAAAAAAAAAAAAAGAAAAATCCAAATTGGCTCGGTGAATGTCGAGCTCAAAGAGGTATCAAACTCGAGCTTGAGCTTTAGATTGCTTGACTCGCTAAGCTCGCAAGCTTTATCGAACTTGACATTATTTATATTTTTGCCCCTAAATATATCACTTAATTACAGATTTATTCACTTATACAAATAACTTAAAATTTTTATTAAAATTAAAAATAAAATAAAATAATCAAGCTAGAGCTTTACAAGCTTTGCACCAAGTCGAGCACGAGCTTGAAAAATTGAGCTCGATCAAGTCGAGATTGAGCTTCATCGAGCTCAAGCTTCTTCATACTCGACTTATTTATGCCCCTAACCAAAATGTTCAAGCTTCTTCCACAATCTAATTTCGCTAAAGATGAAACATACTATCATCATGAAGCAAACTCAACAATGCCTGCATAATAATTACTTTATCAAGCTAGGTCTTCATACGTCCCAAAACTGCAGGCAATCACAAAATCCAAAAACACAAAAGCTAATCAAGCATGCAGAATAATCACAAATCAATTGAGTCAAAACAGTCCCACAATACAATTTCATTTCTCAATAAATTAAAAACACCTGAAGAAGTGGGCTGCTCCTCTGCGGAAGTTGCCTCGGCGGCGACGCGGAAGGGAGAGCTGAGTTGACTCGGCCGAGCTGAGACGCCGGCGGCGCGGCGGCGGGTCAACCCGGGCCTGAGGAGGAAGAAATCGCTGCGAGAAGGAAGGAGAGCGTTGGAGAGGGTGGCCACTGAGGAGAGAGAGGAAGGGCTGTAAACGGGTTGGGGCCGGAACCCGAATCCGAATTCTGCTCCGGCGCCAGAAACGACGCCGTTCGTTATCTTGGGTTGGGGGTGAGGAGTGACTGCCATTTGTTTTTCGGACAACACGATATCCCTTCATAACTTATATTGGTGAATCTTTTCGATTTTTTTATTAATTTTTCTTTTTTTGTACGAGTAGTAATTATTGAAGCTATGGTTTTCTTTTACTGAAATAATTAATCTCTTCACACATTCATGTGAATTTTGGTTAATTACAATTTCATTTTAATTTTTTTTAATTTTATTTTGAGTATTGCATGATAGGACAAGATATGAAACATGTTAGAGATGTCAAACGGGCAAGGTCAACCCAACCTAGTACGGTTAAAGCCTGACTCATGAAGATGGGTTTGGCGGACCGAGTTTGCTTGTGTTTAACAGACTCAAATTGAGCTTATTTTCAAATCCAAGTCTGGCTCAGGACCAGGACCGGTTTAAGTCCATGTTCAACCCACCTTAGACTAATCTCATATTTTAATTATTTTTCTTAATTTTGATACTAATATTAAGATTATTTCTACTTATTTAGTGACATAGAAAATTGATTTGAAGTATATATATTTAACTATATATATTTTGACACATATGGTTCGAAAAAATTGAGTGTATTCTCTCAAAAATATGTGTGAAAAACTAAAAAAATAAAAAAATATTTGAGGCCCAACCCAGGCCCGCCTTGTGTGGTTTTGGGCTATGTGGGGCCCAAATTTTTTGTAAATAATCAGGTCCACCTCACTAGTGGTCACGAGCCATGTAGCCATGCTTCATCCTTGGCGAGCCTACCTGGGCCTGTATCGCGTTGGGGCGGGTCACTTGACAGCTTTAAAACATGTTAATAGAAAAGTGGCTTTTTCAATAGTTTCCTATACTTAGATGGTTGGTGTGTAAGATGGGGAAAATGACATGATTATTATTAGGAGAGGTCTTTCTTAAACACTTTAAATCATTTAGACGAGTCCAAATAATCCATCTTAACTTAATTTATTTCTGCAAACTAAAAATAATGCATATCGTTTCCACCGATCTCATTTTTTGTGATCTCTCCATCTCCGTCGATGCTATCCTTTGCAACTTCTCTAATGTCTTAAGCAGCATCAATTGTTTGAAAGGAAGTCTCTTGCGAGTCGTCCAGGCAAGATGCATATGAAGGTCTCTTTGTGCTAAAATGGCAATGAGCCAAAAAATCTATATATAACTAGAAGTAATACTTTATAAGGTTTATTTTTTCCGGCTCATTTTGTGTTTCCCAAAATAATCTTACATCAGATAAGGAAAGCAATGATCTAGAATTAATTTTTATGATCTAAGGTTGATATAATTTGGCAGGAATGTTTAAATTGTTAAAGCCGGTTAATTAACTTAGGGAAATAATATAATTCTATCCCGAAGTATAGTTAATTATGCAATACTATCTCAATTTTTTTTTGTTTTGCAATTATCTCTCAAAATTTTATTTTTTATGTAATTATATCATCGTTAGTTAAGATTTATAAAAAATGTACTTAAGTAATCGTTAAACGCCACATTTTCAGTGACGTTGCCACAAGTTGTGTTGCAACGAAGCAAAACAATGTTGTTTTTCATTGTTTAGAAACTTTGTCGTTTATTAGCGGTAGAATGAAAAGTTTGTAACTAATGAAAACGTTGTCTTTTTGTTTCGTTGCAACACAATTGATTGACACGTCACTGAAAATATAGAGTTTAACAATCATGTAATTACATTTTTTACAGTATCAACAAACGATGATATTTACATAATAAATAAAATTTCGGAATATAATTACATGACAAAAATAATTCGAAATAAACTTGCATGATTAATTATAATTCGAGATATAATTGCATATTTTCCATTAACTTATTACCAATTTGCTAAAATGAAAAGCTAATAAAAAGTCAAAACATGACTGCCACGCATTTATGCTGTGGCTTTGAAATCATCAAACAAAATCATAATAATTCACAATAATTAATAACGCTATTTTTTATTTTGTGAAAACTAGAACACCTTCATTTTTCCGTTAACGACTTTCATTAATTCTTTAATATTTTAAATTTTTATGTAGGGAAAACTATGAAATATACACTAAAGTATTAGTCAATTCTGAAATATATCCCAACGTATTATTGTTATGGAATAATATCCCAATGTTTTATTCCATCAGTAAAATATACCCTTGGTTAGCGACGGGGTTAAACTTTGCTGACTCAAACGCTAAGCGTGAAGTGGCTGTGTTGATGTGGCAAATTGTATTCTTTTTTTTCAATTTTTCGGCTGAGTTTGATTAAAAAAACAACACAAAATATTTAGTTAGTGAGTGTAAAAAGAAAACTGAGCAGACTTTTTTAACCCAAAAACCACAAAATCCATTCAATCAATTTTATCCCGAAATCCCGTCGACTGTTTTAAACCCACAATTCCCCCAAAGCCCAACTTAGTTATGAACCCTAGAATCAAATCCCAAATTCCAAAATTATTCTTCCAAAAATCGATCATAATTCCGCCACATTGACGCTACATCGATAACAAAGATGCGACAATTAGTGGTGCGACGACTTGCCGGATTTGGTGGGACGACGAGCTTGTGGATTTTCGTTGGGACGAGCTTGTGGAACGAGCAAAGGTGAGATTCGATTAGCAAGTTTTTTCATTTTTAACAGCGAATTGACGAGCCTTAAATCCATTGCTCTTTCAATATTCTCGAGCCCTAAATTTGCTTGCACCTTCAATAATCTTGCGAAATTATGTACAGCAATGTCAAGTGGGTCTCGAGTGAGTGAGGAATCAGTTAGAATTGATGAGGCAATAAGCACGGACACGTATGGTGTTAATAGACCCTCGTGCAGACACGGTCCTTGCAATCTCTACACATCGATGACAATTAAAAACCCGGGTCAGCGAATTTGGCGATGCCCGCTTTGGAAACAGGTATATTCGATATTTTTGTATTTTTGAAAATAAGTTTAGTTGAAAACGTAGTGTATTTGTCCCTATACATAAGATCAAAGCTTGATTTGGCATTTGAAATGTTGGTATGTGGAAATATTTTATTAACTGAATAAGCACTTCTATCTGTATTAGTGATAGAGTTGCCTCGGCTGTTTATGCTGACATATAGTTGCAATTCATTTGAGGAACTCAACATTTAGCAATGGGACTAGTTTAATGTTCAGAATCAAATACTATTTGATTTGTATTTCTTTTTATAAGTTTTTTTTTTTAAAATTTAGTTTGTTTCATGAATTGTAGATTGGTGATTGTCGTTATTTCATGTGGATGGAAGATCCGTACTTTGGTAGAGTTAGAGAAGTGATATCAAAGTTGAAACGTTTAGAGATGGAGCTACAATATCCTAAAGGAATAATTTCAAGCTACGAAGAGAAGTTGAGTAAGCTGCAATGTGAAAGCAAACGTAGAATGAACACAAAGGAGCAAAACTTGGTTCTAAAGAGTGAATTGAAAATCACGAAGTATAAATTTAATGCTACTCTTGTTGTTTTAGTTTTAGTTGGTGTCGTACTTAGCAGGCATGATAACGTCTGCAACAATGGTAGTATCTTCGGTTATTGTAGGTTTATGCTTTCTATCTTAGATATCTTCGTTTGTATCTTTATCGTAATTCTGCGCTTGTAGTAATTTGTTTGTATCTTCGTTTGTTGTTGCAATCTACTTCATTCCAATTCTTATGCTTTCTACTTGTTTTGTGACAGTATAATGCCACAGCAAGAAATCTGCACATAATGTATGGAAAGCTCACGTAAATTCTAACATAACAATAAGAAATTTAACACTGAATATGTTGCATTCACCCTGTACAAAATAGCAAAAAATCTGGTTGGGCAAAACGATCCAAAATATACATCCTTTACAAAACAATCAAAACAATAACAAAGTGATCAAGAAATATGTTGCATTCGCCTTGCACAAAACAACAACAAAATGGTGCCACACCACATATACATTAAATCTGGTTCCAGATTAAAATAATACATTAAATCTGTTTCAACACCACAATATCCATTACATACACTTGGGCAAAATCATCAAAAAACAAAATGATATCTAAGAACACAGTACTGGGACAAACTGTTGTCAACGCCATAATATATATTACATCATTTCTCAAAAGGCTACAAACAGATATACAACCTAAGTAGATCGCACTTGTCATTACTCAGAAATAGACAAGAATATAGAGTTAGTTACTTTATGTGGATAAATAATACTAAAGATGTGCGTACCGTAATCATACATTTGGTTGAGTACTTGCATCAAGAACCTGGCTACTTTGTCTGGGAATCTCAACTTGCTGTGTTTTTTGCACCCGAGTGCGCTTGGCTCTCGGAGGTCTTATCTGTATATTTCCAGATTCACCCATTAATACCCCAAATCCACTCCTCACCTACACTTAATACAATTATATACGTTAGTAATGAATAATACTTATATACCCGTCTCATCTTGTCGCTCTAAAGAAATACTTGCAGTTACTTGTTTCTTAAGTCGTCCAACTTTCCTCTTCAGCGGCTGCTCACTGCCACTTGCTTTTATTTGTGAGTCTGGTTGCCTGCATGTCTTTAACATTATGCCCAACTTCTTTGCATCGGGTGCATGTTACACTAGCTTGCTTGTTTGACCACTTCTGCTTTCCTTGTGGTTCCTCAATGATGTCTTTTTTTCTATTCTTCTTCGGCCTTCCAGGTGGTCGAACATATGGTGGCGGTAGTATAGGAAGAGAATCTACAAAGGGCCAATCTCTACGCCCACCCATAGGAGTCAAACAATGCTTGTATGCAACAAGACAAGTTGTTTTATAGTAGAATTCATCTACATAACTGAGAACATCCTCCCGGAGATAATTTACACAAGCAATGCTGTGGACATATGGAATCCCCGTTAATGCCCATGATCTGCAACTACAATATCTAATCATCAGATCTACTTCAAAAACATCGTTAATGTCATCAGAGCAATGAACCTGAAACTTCTTGTCCAATGAAGCTTTTACTAAACAACACCTAACTTGCTCCTGCTTTTTGGCAATTCTCTTGACAACATTAGGGCATAATGCATCTGAAGAGTGCTGCAAATCATCAAGAAGTCTGGGAGTTCTTGTCATTAATCTCATCTGTATACCCTCTAACATGTTGATGATGGGTATATCTCTACACTTGAGTATAAAGCTGTTAAAGGTCTCACAAAATATTGTTATGATTGAGGTCCATCCTTATGAATGTTGAGATTAAAGCCTTGCAAAACCTTCGTGGTTCTTGCTCCATGAAAGCCTCATAATCTGCATCAGAAACTTCTTTCATTTCGGATATATGAAATTTGAATTCGCTTTTGGTTGTGCACATTATTGCAGCCCAAAATATGTCTCTTAGTTTTGTGCCCGGGTGCTGCTTTTTCCAATTTTGTAGTATATGTCGAGCACAATGTCTGTGCTCTGCAAGAGCTGCTGTTTCTAAAATTCCCTGCATATTTTTGTACCCTGCTGTTTCTAAACCCTGCATAATTCGAGCACAATGATTATACCCTGTATATTTTTGTAAGACAAAAATTAGAGTTACATTGAAAATCTAACGAATAAGTATTAAATGATAAATTTTACCCGATGCTTGTCACTCATAAACGTCCATCCAAGTCCATTGGTGATGTTGAGATCTTCAAATCAGTTTGTGAAAAACCAAGACCACGCTTCTTTGTTTTCTCCTTCAACGACTACCCACGCTATGGGCCACATTCTATTATCTGCATTCCTTGAAACTGCAGCAAGTAGGGCACCACCTAGTGGGGTCTTCAGAAAACAAGCATTGAAGCATATAAGTTTTTGACACCCAACAAGCAGCCCCTTTTGTAAAGCTGAAAATCCTACATATGCTCTCTCAAAGACTGGTTGATCCTTATCATAATGTGATTTCAATAAGAATTTACCATCTTTGTCCTTCGAATGTAGATAAGCAAAATATGAACCCAAATTTGCATAGTGGCTCTCATGAGAACCCCTTAACTGCTTCAATGATTTTCTTTTTGCCTTATAGCAAAGGTCCTCCTTGACAGTGATCCCATATTTCTCATAAATATTGTCAATAATATTCTTTGCAGGACAAATATGATTCTTATTCAACTCTGACAAAATTACGCTAGCCACTCAATCACTACTTACTTGTTGGTTGTAGGTCTTTTGAGAATAACTATGCTCACCTTTGTTTATGTTTATCACAAAAGTTGGCTCATACCTCAATTTACTTGCATACAACATCCATGGACAGTTCCCTTCACAGATCGCTTGAAGTTTTTTAATTTTCTTCAGATTTCTTCCTCCTGATTTGTAACCATTTTCGATGGCCCGATTTCGAATTATCTCCTTACATTCATTAAAGTCCTTGAATTTCATTGTAACGCCCTGTCCTTTCTAGGTCCAGAGCGCTACTGAAATAAGCAGTAATATTTCACAATGAAGCAAGTATAA
>AYJT01080807.1:0-12347 GCA_001278415.1 Ocimum tenuiflorum | reverse complement strand
CCTTGCTCTATCCCACGAAGCTGCATCTCGAGGACATGTGTTTACTTTCCTGCTCCTGCATAGCCAACCCCAGACTCTATGCTCATTCTTCAAGCTATGACTGGTGTGCAACAGACTGTTTTTTCAAGCCTTCAAGTAATTAGCCAAGGCATCTCATCCCTTTTTGATATTGTCAAATAAGGGAAAGAGCTACGACTGAAGAAAGAAATGGAAAAGTTTGAGAAGTAACAGGCTACTGAGGAAAGAAAGAAAAGAAAAAGGGTTGCCAAGGAAGCTAAGAAGGCAGCAAAGAAGCAAATAGAAGGAGGATTAGGCAGCAAGACTGCCAGCTGAGTTAAAGTACTAGTTTAGTCAGTTTATTTTTTCTATCATCGTACAATGTAAGCTGAATTTGAAAATTTATAAAACTGATTGTCTGTTACTCTTTGAATGACAATATCTAGTTATCTCAAAGATCATTAATAATTATATAGCTACAACTGGGTATGATACATTTAAGTGCGATCAGTTGTCAGCAACAATAGCTTTCTTACATCCTATTTTTCAAATTTAAAGAAGTTCTTTTAACACTTGTACATTTTTGGGAATGTTAAGAAAAACAACTTGATACTAGGAAGAACATGTCAAGTGAGAAGTCAGTTGTAACTCCCTTCACTTCTTCCAACTGTACATGGTTTTGACATCATCAAAAAGGAAAAATTGTTAGGGATTGTTTTTTATTTTGAAGATGTCAAACACCATTAGTGTAGTCTTACCGTAGAACTGATTTTAGAATGTAATCATGTATACGATTGAATTTGTAATAGCTTAAGTTCGCAGAGAGATGGAGCTGGAAGAATTCAAAACTTAAAGGTACAAGATCAAGTTCAAACCACCACCACCGCAGTTGTGTTTACTCAGCTGTAAGACACCACAACTGACTCATTCAACTGTAAGGCTTAGACACCACAACTGCTCAATAGTTGTGAAGAATCTAGCTGCAGTTCTCTCAGACTTGATAGCTGAGAGAGAGACAAATTGACTCCCAGAAGCTGACTGAAAAGGCAGTTGAATCTCAGTTCAAGTCAATCTTAAAGTCCAGTTTTCCCTCGTACAACTGAGAGACAAAAGAGGAATATCAGACTTGTTCAGAAGAACAACAGAGCTGACTCACCAAAAAGTTACCTTGAAAGGAAGTCAGTTAACCGATTGTTAGTCAACGGATAATAACCCCAGTTGAATATCCACCGGATAAAGAGCTGATAAAGACTACAACAAGTACATCAACGGGCATAATTCCTAAAGCCGAAAGGAGGAGATTTGTCCGTTGTCTCTAAGGGATACTATTCAAATCCTAGAGCTATAAATAGACGAAAGTCACCAAAAGACAGAAAGTTACAATCTACGAATGATGAACATTAATCTTGCGCATAACCTTCTGCATTTAATTTCTGAGTATTCTTTCTCAAAACCAACCGAAGATCCATAGTTGTCTACAGCTAAGGATTCCGAGACCAATTCTTGGATACCTTTCTAAGAACATCTCTCATCTAATCAATCCAATGTTCTTGAAGGGAACACAAACCTTCAACCTTGCAGAGCAGAGGCCTAGGGCCTAGGAGGATTCCGGTAAAGCTTCAGCTCAGTCGTGCCTGTGACCAAGAACATTGAAGGTTCTCCGTTGCAGAAGATACTTAGTTGTAACTTGTGTTAATTCATCGTGTACAACTAATTATAGTGAATTCCCTTCGTGGAGAAGGAAGGGAGGACATAGGATATTTTACATCCGAAACTCTATCATATCCTGTCCATTTACAGTCTTCTATATTAAATTATTTAAGTGTTTGAAACCCAGCTACCATCAGTAGCTGGAATATAACTGTAAAGCAATATCTAAATCTAACTCGATAACAAATACTTTAAATAGTCAGTTGACTTGCTTTACAAGTTAGCTGAGGCATAAAGGACTCATCTTGATTCTGCAATTATTTACTAACGTTTCCACAACCTACCGTAATATCAGATTTGGAACCAATACCTTATCAGGTATTAGATAAATGATGAGATGTCAGTTAATTTTTGAAATCAAGTGATGGACCTAAATTATAGTTAAAGTAATGCATGTACATGTGGAATTTAAACTTAGGGCCCGATTCGGAGAAAGCTGACTCTTGAGAGGTCAGTTGAGACTTATGAAAATTGTAATTGTCAAGTTTTAGATTAAATAGTTTGGTGCATAATGGGTAGTTGAGCTAAACAGTTTTAATGTAAGTTAGTTTGAGAATTAGTTAAACATTTCAACTTGTGTGATTCAGCTGACTTTCTTAGATAAACAATTATTTCAGTCGGTTTAGCACGCATGAATTGGTCAGTTATATGATAAAATAAAGAACAGAAAGCAGTAAACTAATACAGAGAATTTAGAGAGGTTCAGAGGCCAACTGCTACTACATCATCTCTTCTTTATACTATCGAAGGAAAATAACTATCACTATCGCTGTCATTGGATTACAATAGAGATCTTCTCAGCTGCTGGATTCCATGTCAGCAACTGAGGACAGTGTTGGACGGAACACAATCTTCTCATGATCTACTCATGCTCCACGTCCTTGGCAGGATTGTAGGTTTGCGTTCCCAACCGTTGGGATGGATGTTAAATATGTACTCTATAACCTTCCAACTGTCTATCTATTAGATCGTTCTTGACTACTGACATATTTACAATTGGATCAAAACTAATCTTAAGGGTATTAATAATCGAGGCTGACATCAACAAATCAACATTATTCCTAACACATCCCTATATAATCGAGGTTGACATCAGCAAAACTAAAATGGTGGTAAGGAAAAAACTCAGTTTTATAAAAGTCGAAAATCGTACACCCTGTATGTTGAGGTCAAAATCTTCATTGTTGAAATAACTCAATCAAAGAACCTGAACCTACAAAACAGAACTCTCGTTTGAATAATGAAAACCCAGATTTCAAGGCCCGGCTTGAGGGACCTCTCCCAGGACCCGAAAGCCAAAAGGTACTGAGGCAATGGGACCATGGAGAAGCTATCCTAAGTGCCTGAAAAGGGCCTACTGCTTTGAAACATCACCATGGTAGCGACATCCTCTTAAGGGAACTACCTAAAAGGATATGCATGCCCCATGATAGTGGTAAAGTGTACAACCAAATTTTAATTATCAAATTCGTTGATTACTTATGAAGTTCAATTAGTTTACAGTCTCGCTCCAAGATCAAACTGCTAACTTAGACAAGTTTTGGATTGGGTTGCTTTAACTAACCTAAATTATCTAACACAAAAAGTAAATGCAATTAAATCACTCAGAGAAAAGTTTAAAAATTGAGAACACAAATAGTAGATTTTAGGCAATCTACTCCTACAATGATCCAATTGATTTAACAAAGTCAATTTTTGACCTAATATAATCCCATCACATGTGAAGCATCAGTTAAGTTATTCTCGGTCGTCTAGGCTCAGGCAGCTAACCGATTCTACTCTTGATAAGACCTACGGATTCACACTCCTACGCAGTTAATTTGCATCTCGGGCAATTAACAAATCGTATTCTTAATTCATGCTTTCCTATTCCTTAATTTATCCTTGGTCCGGCATAAATCTTAGAACAATTATGTAGAAAGTTAATCAGACAATCTAACACATAAAATCAAGCTCGACGGAATTGAAGAAACAATATGATAGACGGAAAAATTAAAACTTTATCAAAATTAAAAAAAAAGGATCAAAGTAGTTTCAACACTAAAATCTGAAAATAAACTTAGTCAAAAAACATGGCGAGTTTCGAACACATCAGGAAATACAAGAAACACAACAAATCATAAAATAGGGTATGAAAAACTCCAAATCAATGGTGCTGGAACTCTGATATTAAGTCTCGAACTCCCCTAAGCATTCTCCAATGATAGACTTGCCTCCAAAGTGCATTAACTCTGTCTAGGTCATCCATGAGATTTAATTATAGGCCTAAGCAAGAGTTGGGCCAAGTAGGGGCAATCTGGTAAGTTCTAGTACAAAATTAGGGCAAGTCTTAACACAATCGGACCGATCGGAACAAGATCAGTCCAATCCTGTCACTATTTCCTCCTTCCCTCAAAATCCTTGATCAGACCAGTCCATCATGATCAAAGGGACACGATCAGTCCAATCCTACTAGGATCGATCCTATCCCCTATTCTGCTAAAAAATACCCTCTCTCTCTCCCGATCTGATCTCTGTCATTTGGAAGTACGATCGAACCCCTCATGATCGGTCCCATCCTGACCCGGTCTAACCGATCCTCAACCTACTTTCTTGGTTTTGCCTCTTTCCACCTATTTTTGCGTAAAAACTTAACAACACACGATTACACACACCCGAACACTAAAATACGATAACTTAGGCAAAACAACTAGATAAGTGGGTATTTTCTACCTAAAACCTAGCAAACTATGACTAAAAACACACAGAAAAACATGGAAAATACACACTTATCACCCCACATGCATAAGAAGGGTCTAGAGAGATTTATTTTGCTGACTCAACAAGGTGCAATCGGCGTGAGCATAACTTCTCACCCAAGTATTGCATACTGCGCCCTTGAATTTACAAAATCGATCCTTAGTTTAAAATTTTTTTTCGCCATTTACACTTGTATAAATATGGGATCGTACGACACAATCACATATTCCACACACTCTACTTAGCTTAATTCATCGCGTTTAATTGTTCTTTATCAATTTTTTGCCCAAATTCCGGTCATCGATGATCAGAATACCCTGTAATCATTGTAATTCTCATCATATCAATAAAATCACAGTTTGTCTATTCTGGAGGACGAAAAACCTTCCTAAAAAGTCACATGTTTTATCCTTGGATTGAAACTTATAGCTCTTTTTGATCCTCAGATAAAAAATGACCCTCAACTATTTGGCGCCCACCGTGGGGCTCTGAGTAACGTGGACAGTGGAATACATTCTGAAACCTAGCTACCAAAATTCATTTCTAAATTAATGAATCCATGGAAGTGCATACTGGGAAGTCCATCCACGCACGAGCACAAAAATCTACACATGAGCAGGGTACCGCTACTTTTAGGTAGACATCGTACTCTACGAGATCGCAAATCCAGCAATTGTGGGAGGATTCCTATCATGAAATCTAATCTATACGAGAGGAACTTTACCACCGCACAAGCAAAAGCTCGAAACCACCTCTGTAACATAGAGATCGTCTACCACAAGGTCACTCTTCCAACAAAAGTCCAACCCAGCTGATGAACAGGACGGCGATGGAATGCTTGTAGCTGAGCACGTGACTGTTTCCCAACAATTGACCCCACACCAGGTAATAGAGGGACATTCCCACCAGGGGCAAGATTTAAACTCTACGTGCAATGTTGATGTGCCTTCACAGGATGGAATAATCCAGGAACACCCAGAGATTCTTCAGAGGAGAAGAAATGGTCTCACAAACCCAAAGGAGAAGGAAGAGGAAGACGCTGGTGAAAGAGAGAATCTATTTTGGATACTAGAGTCGCCCTCGAGGGGACTAGGGAAGGCACCTTGCCTGGATACAGTGCGAAGTGCTTGAAAGGAAGTTAGAAGGACAAGGGGATGCCTTGCCCGAGTCCCAGGTTTACAAAACCTGGAGGAGGAAATCAACTGGTCTAGTTACCTGGACACCCCCTACAATGAAGAAATCGCAGAAGTGAACGTGTCTTCGCGCTTTGAACTGCCATGCATGACACAATATGACTGGACGTCTGATTCCAACGAGAACGTGGCCATGTTCAAGATACGAATGCATGCCATTCCGGTGCCTGTTGCGGACAGAGAAGTGTGCATATGCAAGAGTTTTAGGGTCCCTTTATGCAGAGCAGCTTGTTAATGGTTCGTTCATCTGGAGCGACACTCCATCACCTCGTTTGCCCAACTGCACTAGCAGTTCGTCCGTTTATTCTCCACCAACCAAAAAATGAAGGAACAGTCTGACAATCTCTACACCATTACTTAGAGGGGGCAAGAACAACTGAAGGATTTCTTGGCGCGGTTCAACCGCAGCGGGTTTCAATCCCAAATTGACTTGAGAAAACCGCAATCGTTGCCTTCCAGAAAAGCTTGAGGAAAGAATCTGAGTTGTTCAAGGAGTTAGTCAAGCATTCTAGTTGTTCGATGGACGATGTGCTACATGAGCCGAGTCCTACATTCGCCTGGAAATAGAGTTGGCCAGCCACATGGTAGGAGAGATAGGCAAAGAAAAGAGGTCGGTGCCAATGTCTGTGGGAAGGCGCGACACACCCCGACCCCACAGGCCTGGGTGATTCGAGAAGCCTAGACCATCAAGGCATTTTCGCGCAAGAGTAAGGTGCCCCTAAGCCCAAGAGGACTGTCCACATGTAGTCCACCAACTTTTGCTGTGGTATTTGAGCCCATCCAAGCAGTCCCCCTTGAGGAGGGGCTCAGAAGAGAGCACCAAGGCCAAGAAGGCAAGGAAAGCCAAAGAAGACCCCAACGCCTTCTGTGAGTTCCATTGGTTGAAAGGCAACCACACTGAGGATGATGTTGGCCTAAAATTGGAGCTCATGGACTTGCTAAAAAAGGATAAACTTGTATATCAACTCTTCGCCAAGAGACAATAGACCTAGGTTAAGGACACTAAACAACCACCCATGGTCATTCAATAACAACCTCCACCGTCCCCTCATATGGAATGAACCACCAACTATATCTTAGGCAGGTTTGAAGTAAGCGGAATATCAACCATGTCACACCCCGATGGGGGACCTATGCGATATAGACCCGCATATTGAAAAATATGCATAAGGGATTTAAGAAGATATAATCATACAATCAAGTACATGAATTAACGGTAAGCCTAAGCATGGTATTGTAGATTCGAACAACAAGGGTTACATGCGAGGGTTAATTGAACAAGAAGATTCAAGAAAATCAAGTAAGCATGACAAAAGTAAATACACTAAGTCATGAAATAGTTCGAAGAAAGATCGTACCAGAAGTAAAGCAAGTTCAACGTCATGTGAATAAATCAACATAGGAGTACATGATGATCATGCAAACATGCTAGACAAGTAGATAATCAAGTCATGCATGATTAATAGCAGCGGACTATAGGTCAAGCAAGTTCAAGCACGAAAGATGAAACGAAAAATAGAGTCCAAAATCCAAAGTCCATATGTACACATCACGAAGTAGAATAGGAGAGTTCGTTTATGAGGGCACGACCCTTGACTTGACATTAACATTCATCAACCATATCGAAGCAATTTAACAAGATTAGTAAAAGTCCACGATGAAGCTTTCATGAGAACCCCCTCGCACATGTCCCCTACTCATCACCTACAACCTGCACGTTTAGAAAAACATGCAGGGGCTAAGTATATTAATTGCACTTAGTGGACACATACCCAAAAATATATAATAATATAGTACAAATGTAACATCAATTCAATCTCTGCATGATTTTTCAAAATCCACATGCCAAACCAAAAACAATCTTGCCTCACGAGGATCCTCATCTCATAATGGTGTCGGCGGTATAATTTCAATCAACAACATTCAACAAGATCATCAATCATAATCATCAACATAATTAAGTGAAACGAGAGTGGTCCCTCACCATTTACTATTACGATTGGTAAGAGAAAACACTTAGCCAAGCAGTGCACCGGTCCGTCTTTCCAAAAAAAGGGACTGCCGACCTCGATCGAAATTAAAGTGTTCGCATGATGATCATCAACAAGCATTCGTATCCAATATTTCAGTATGAAAATCAGTTAGAAATCACTTTGATTTTACTTTTATAATAGAAATCCCACCTTAATGTGCTTAAGTTATCATGATGCGTTTACTTTGCATGGCTCGTGGATGCTTCCATCTCGTGTTCGTCTCGTCCTTGACGTATAATGACTCGAATTAGTATCGCAATAGATACCATATAAATGAAAAAATAAAAGAACTAAGGTGCACACATTATATAGATGCAACTAGTACAGTCCATAATCGAGTTAGAGCACGATTCACCGAACTATCATGCTTAAATCAAATATTGGGCAGATTCGGCAAGAATTTCACAAAATATAGTAAAAATAGAAAACATAGTTTAATTGGGCTGTAAATCAACACTTGAACTCCCAACAAGTTATACTTAGATTCTACGAAAAGAATTTCTCACAATCAAATGCACATTAGAGCAGATTTGCACACAAACTTTGGAACCAGAACAATGACAATAATTTGGAGCAGTAGGCTTTCCAGATTTTTAATAATTTTTCTAAAAGGAGTTTAGGGATAATTTTTGGTGAGGATTGAGGAAATTACGTAAAAAGTTGAATTTTTGGAGGAGTCGAAATACACTTTCAAGACCACACTTCATGCACTACACTCTAGACGACACTCAAACTTGTAAAATCGATATTAATTCCATAAAATTCGAAACGACTTTAAACTTGTGCCAAAATTTGTCTAACTCGATATATTTAAACATATAATAAAATCAAATTTTTACAGGGAGTGTAATGATAGGAAAATTTGACATCTTTAGAGTACTGTGGGGCAGAAATAACAAATGTTTACTGGTAATATAGTACAAATGACCTAGTTTGAAAAATTCCAATAAAATAGTAAATCTTTGAATCTTTAGCTCTTTTTTTATAGAAGCATATTACATATATGAACTTTAAGACCATGAAAAAGAGTTATAGCAAAACACGCACACATTAAAATAGTTCTAAACATACCTTTGATCATAAATCAGATTTTCCATAAACTGATTCCACACTCCCCTCATGTTTAATATATTTTTCAGAAATGGTCTAAGGTAAGATTTCCCACAAACGTTTAGTTGAACATAAAAATTCATCAAAAATACATGACAAGTTTAAGTGCACGAACTGATGGCATATGTGGGAGGTGCACAGTTTCTGCGACACTATTTTGGAAAAATCACAATAAATCAAAAACATATCCAATGACAATCGTCTCGGTTTCAAAATGACCACAACTTATCAAGTTCCAACATAATAAAATCTCAAGGGTAGATAACAAAACTAAAGATCAAATTGCACATGCAAACTACTGTACATAATTTGGAAAATTAGGGCTACGGGTTAACATGCATTTCATCAACAAATATGTCACAACCCAAAATCAGGGCAATGCGGCATGCCTGCATATTGATAAATATGCATAAGAGACTTATAACAAGAAGACGGCTGTAATGTAATAATAGCTAAAGTTCACAAGTTGATCATGAGTTATAAGACAAGTGATAATTAACAACAAGGCAAGATCATAAAGATAGGAATTCTAGCATTATCATGAATTTCCTAAGAGACATGACAGCAGTAATCATATGAAACAAGCATAATGCAGGGGAATAATCGAAGTAACCTAGCATGAAGTTCAAATTACAACCAATGGCAAGGACTCGTGTTTGGAGACACGACCATCCCGCTCGATACCATATACATCATGAATAATTGCAAAATGAAACAGATGTGAAAATTTAAGTAACGAGGAATTAAATTTTCCTTCTTGCTTGAGAACCCCCCACCGCTTCGCCACTGCCTCCCGTCACCTGTAACCTGCACATTTAGAAATAAGCATAGGGGTTAAGTACATCGATTGCACTTAGTGGACACATGCCCAAAAGCATACATACAATAAAAACATTAATGAAAACGTCGGGTAATCACACAATGGCTTACAAGGTTTCTCGAAATCCACTTGTTATAGCTAAAAGAAAGATTTTACCTCACATGAGCACGCTCAACTCATTTGTGCCATCACTAATCAATCATCAATCGTAAAATCATTGATCTTACCACATTCCAAAGTGTGATGAAAGTGGCCAGTCGCCGTCCACTGTTACCACCAGTAGGGTAAACCCTAAGCCGTATGGCCGAGTAGGTGCATCGGTCCGTCTCCCAAAAGGGAAACAACCGATCATCGATCGAATTTTTCAAGCATATGCATCAATCAACATAAATCATCATCAACAACAATGAGATAGCAATAGCATGTAACATAAAATATGTACCGACGTTCATTCTTTTAAACAATCTAATATTTTTCGTTTTCAAAAAACATTTAGAAAACAAGTTCTTATTTAGGTTTTACATATAGAAAGCCCACCTGGTATAGATAGGAGGTTTCTACGCATACTCAAGCTCACTTGCGAAAATCACCTTCATGCGTTCGATGCATTCCTTGAACCATTAATGTATACGTTTAGTATTGATACTATTTAAAATACATCTAATTTACTTGCAAGTTATCGACCTAAGTTACCACACTCCTCAAGGGTGTGAATGGTTCATAATATGCCCCATATACAGTAGTATTTCAATACATCCAAAGGGCATTACAAATATGTACACTAACGTAAAATATTCAAGTTATCTTATTGAAGGCGATCTTGGGCAGATTCGGCAACAACTTCATAACATATAGTAAAATTAGTAACACAGTTGGATTGGGCTAAGATTTAACACATGAACTCCCAAAAAATTATATTTGGACCCCATGAAAAGAATGTTTTACAAATAAGTGAGAATTAGAGCAGATCAATTCAACAACTTTGAAACAGAAACAACAACGGTAAACAGGGGTAGTGTTGTTCCTCGATTTTTCGTGATTTTTGTAGATGGATTTTAGGGATGAAATTTGGTGATAATACTCTTCTTTAAGTGGGGATCCTACTGTAAAAAGTTGAGAATCTTTGGAGAGGTGAAATGCACTTTCAAGACCACATTTCTTGCACCACACACTAGATGACACATAGACTTGTAAAAATCGATATTAATTCCATATAACTCGAAATGACTTCAAACATGTGCCAAAATTTTTCCAAATCAATATAATTTAACATAAATTGAAATCATGTTTTTAAATTGAGTGAAACTATAAGAAATTCAAACATATTTGGAGTACAGTGGGGCTGCCATGTTTTGAGAAAACCTTGTTATCCACCGGCAATTGAGTATAAACGGCCTTATTTGGAAAATCCAAATAAAATAGTAAAACTTTGAATCTTTGGCTGCCCTTTTACAAAACAAAACTAGAGATAAGATAATTTACGAACATGAAAAGATTTTTTGCAAAACACTTTTCCATTAAAACAGTTCTAGCCATACATTTAATCAAAAATCAATTTTTCCAGAATCTGACTTCCAAATTCATCGCTTTTTAATTACTTTTGTAGAAAAGATATAAGGCTAGGATTTTACAGAAACACTCCCAGACATGTCTAGTATAATATAAAAATTCACCAGAAATATATCATAAGCCTAAGTACACGAAATGATAGCATCTTTGAATGATGCGCAGATTCTGCGACATTTATTTGAAAAAAAATCACAATAAATTGAAATCTCATCCAATGAACTTCATTCAAGTGCCAAAATGACAAATATTCACCAAAACCATCATGCTACACATGTTTAAGCATGTCTCAGGAAGATAAAAACGTGCAAGAGGAGAAAAGAACCATAAGAGAAGAGGTGAAAACCATGGGTCTTTGGCAGATTCAGTTTTCTGCCTTCAAGCCCCATTTTTGGTCAATTTTCTTCAAGTATAGCTTCCAAGATCCTTCCTTTCCACTCCTAGCTCAACCGTGATGATGATATGAAGGTGGGATTAAGGTTTCCTTGTGTAACGATGGAAGAAAAATTTGAGGAAGAGGTGAGGATGGTGGTGCAAAGAGAGAGAGAGTGTGTGATGTGTTACAAAAATGAAATGAAAGATTGATTCTTGTTTTATTGGATAACGCGTTAGTGGAATAAAATATAATATGTCGTTATAAGCACTCGTATTCTAGGTTTTCAGTTGAATGAATGCATGCTTATATGTGTTCAATCTAAGTCTCGTATCATTCGTCTATCTTTCCATGTATGTTCTTCAAATATGGAAATTGAAATGCGTTGTCATACAATCATTATTTCTACCCTAAGTTATTACATCTAACGAAGTAGGAATATTACAATCATTATAATGTGTGTGTAGAGGAGTATTTGTACAAGTAGGAATACGCTTCTTATACTTGCATGCTTGGGACTTTAATGAATTGATATTGTATGAAGGGTGAAAATATCATGTGAGATAATGTAAGAAAGTTGATGGGGTGTGTGAATGTGTGTGTGAATGTGTGTGTGCATGGTGTGTGTCGTGTATGTGTATTTGTATTTGGTTGGGGTATTTGTGAAATACACGTGTCTATTGAAGAAGTGATGATGAGAGGTGTAATAAATGAAGCTTGGAACCTTCGGCTTGAGATCCTCTACTCCCTAATGATATTCCACTCTCTATTCCACTTTCAAAATTTTATATTTTTATTAAATCTTC
>AYJT01080806.1:0-12277 GCA_001278415.1 Ocimum tenuiflorum | reverse complement strand
TTAATATATTTAATTGTGGAATAGGAAGTGGAGCACTATAGGGAATAGAGGATTTGAAGCCGGGAACTTGGGCATCATTAATGCCCTTAGTACTAAATTTCCTTGATGTAGGGAAGATTTGGTGGCTAATCTTCCCATCACATCACATCACTCAATTGTCACTTTATCGGATATATCTTGTACTGTATTTTCGTTCTGGACACTGCACGGAATATATCTGTCACGAGAATCTCTTATTAACATTCCAAGGTCGCAAAGAACGCATCATCTCAATATATTGAATATGAGTAGTATCAATTTTATTTTGGTGAATCGTGAATTACACGTATACCTACAACTAATTAATTTTCCTACGCATGCCATCACAATTCAAATGGTCTTGCTAGTCGAGCTAGGTTTCTAAGAGGGATTCATTATTTCTTGACCCTTGTATACCGAATGAAGTAATTGATCTAATCATAATCTAGACGGAGAATGTCTCATTTAACCTGCGATCATTCCAAAATATCTATTACAATCATGACATTGATAGGACCAATGATTAGGGTTTTTGAAAATTACATCACCAAAATTTGATCTAAAAATGTGAGGCGTTACATCCTCCCCACCTTGAAAAAAGTTCGGGAGGCTTTTGGTTGTTCTTCATAATTCAGCTTGGGGTCTATAGAAACATTGTCTATTTGTATGACATATCCTGGGTCGTAAATATACTTACGTGACTGTGATACATGAAAAATGTTGTGGACATTTCCCAAAGTCAGCGGTAAGGCCAAACAATAAGCCACTGGTCTGATCCTTTCCAAAATCTCATAGGGTTCGATAAAACGAGGTCTCAGTTTGCCTCTTGTCCAAACCTAACTATCCCTTTTGAGGGGGATACTTTCACGAACACTTTGTCCCCAAGCTCAAAGTGCAATTTGGTGCGCCTATTATCTGCATAGTATTTATGACGATCTAGGCTTCCTTGATTTTAGCACGAATCAACTGAATTGTCTGAGTCATTTCTTCCACCGCTTCGGGTCCTAAGATTTTCCTTTCACCAACTTCATCCCAGTATAGTGGAGCAGCACTTTCTTATGTACAATGCCTCATAAGACGCCATCTCAACTGTCGCCTAGTAACTATTATACGCAATCTCCACTAAGGGTAGAATCAGTTCCCACTCGATCTAAGACAACTGTCCTTAGTATGTCCTTGAGTGTTTAGATGGTTCGTTCTGATTACCCATCTCTCTGATGATGGAAGGCGGTGCTAAAATTTAGCTAGGTGCCCAGTTCTTTTTGTAGGCTAACCCAGAATCGGGAGGTGAACTTCGTGTCTCGGTCAGAAGTAATGGATGCGGAGTCTCCGTGCAATCTAACAATCTCTTGCACATAGATTTGAGCTAGCTTATCGGATCCATCAGTAACCTTGATGGGTATAAAGTGAGCACTCTTGGTAAGGCGATCTATGACTACCCATATCAATGTATTTCCATGTTGTGACTTAGGCGAACTGGTCACAAAATCCATTGTGATATGATCCCGCTTCCACTCTGGGATCTCGAAGGGTTGTAGCTTTCCATACGATCTTTGATGCAGCGCTTTCACTTGCTGGCATGCTAAGCTTCATTCTACGAAGGTCGCTATATCCTTTTTGATCCCATCCCATTGAAAGTGTCGTTTCAGATCTTGATACATTTTGGCACTCCATGGGTGAGCAGTGTACGGGGTATCGGTGTGCCTCGCTCAAGATTTCTTTTCTTATGATGTCGTCTCGTGGCACACAAATCCGATTCTTAAACACAATTACGTTATCAAGTGCCTCTGGATACTTGTCCACTCCTTGGGTATTGATTTTCATCCTTAGGATTTCTAAACACCCGTCTTGTCATTGAGCAAGGATAATTTGTTCTCGTAGATTTTGAGTAATTGTTAAAGAGGCTATAACACCATCCTTTGACTCTGGTGGGATTACTACTTCCAACCTCATCCTTTCAAAATCTTTTATCAGCTCACCTTCATGAGCAAGTAAGGCATAGGCCTCAGGGATAATCTTACGACTTAGTGCGTCAACCACGGTGTTGGCCTTGCCAGGGTGGTAATTTATGGACAGATCATAGTCCTTGACTAATTTTAACCATCTCCTTTGCCTCATGTTCAATTCTTTTTGCTCAAAGAAGTATTTGAGGCACTTGTGATTTGTGAAGATTGAGCATTTTACACTATACAAATGATGTCTCCAAATCTTCAATGCATGCGCAATTGTAGCCAAATCTAAGTCGTGTGTTAGATAATTAAGCTCTGCGGTCTCAACTGCTACGAGGCATAAGCAATTACCCTTCCATTTTGCATCAATACACAACCTAAGTCCATTCTGGATGCATTGGTGTATACCTTATACTCCTTACCTGCCTCTGGCACTGCCAATACTGGAGTTGTTGTCAACTTCTTTTTTAGTTCTTGAAAACTTCCCTAATAATCATTTGTCCATTTTTATTTATCCCCTTTTTGCAGTAACTGCGTCATTGGCCTGGCTATCTTTGAGAATCCCTCAATGAATCGTTGGTAATAGCCTGCCAACCCAAGAAAGCTTCGAATCTCGTTGGGTGCGGTAGGGAATTTCGATTCGCTCACAGCTAAAAGTTTTGCGAGATCCACCCTGATCCCTTCAATGGACGCGATGTGTCCGAGAAAGATAACCTCTTTTAGCCAAAATTCGCACTTAGTAAACTTGGCATAGAGCTTTTATGTTCTTAAGGTCTCCATCACTATCCTCAAGTGTCTTTATGTTTCCTATCACCTTTAGAATAGATGAGGATATCGTCTATGAAGACTAGCACGAATTCGTCAAGACAGGGGTGGAATACTCGGTTCATTAAGTCCATGAAAACTGCAGGAGCATTCGTGAGCCTGAAGGGCATCACTACAAACTCATAACGATGATATTTGGTTCTAAAAGCAGTCTTTGGAACTTCTTTCTTTTTGATCTTCAATTGGTGATAACCAGATTGAAGATCGATCTTGGAGATACACTAGCGCTTCTTAATTGGTCAAAGAGATGATCAATCCTAGGGAGTGGGTATTTGTTTTTCAGGGTGACCTTATTCAGTTCCCGATAATCGATACACATTCACATAGACCTATCTTTCTTTTTCACAAACAAGACTGGAGCTCTCCAAGGCGACACACTTGGTTAGATGAAGCCCAGCTCCGACAGCTCTTGAAGCTGTATCTTGAGCTCTTGAAGCTCCTTAGGTGCCATCCTGTAGGTCGCTTTTGAAATTGGGAGAGATCCTGGTTCTAGCTCAATTGTGAATTATAACTGACTGTTGAGTGATAAACCTGGAAGGTTTTCAGGAAATACATCTATATATTCCCTGACCACTGCTACGTAATTTTCTTATCTTTAGATCCTTCACTATTCAAGTACACAAGGAACGCTTGATTTCCTTTCGTTCTTAGGAGTTTACGTGCTTGCAGAGCAGATATTATGGGTATCTTCCGTCCTTTCCTATACAAATAGAAACTAGAAGGTTCTTGGCCGGGCTGGTTGAAAGTGATTCTTCTATCATTGCAACATATTGTTGCAAAATTTTTAGGTAATCAATCTATTCCCAGGATTACGTTCACATCATTCATTTTCATCACATGAATGTTATTCCCTACCAAGATTAACGAACCTAGTTCCAATCCTAAGTTTGAGCAGTTATGCATAGTGGTCATCACCTCTCCTGAGAAAGTGGTCACATTTAAGTTTCATTCCGTCTTAACAAGCCTCAATCCTATCATTTCTATGCATGCTTCGAAAATGAAAGAAAATGATACGCCAGTATCGAATAACACAATAACAGGCATTCCAGCGATTTTACCCATACTAGCCAAATTTCCTTGATTTGCCGTATGGGACCCCGGTCCCTCATCTTGCTGTTCTTGGTTGATGGCATATGCCCTAGCTTGTTGGCGTTGCAGTTGTCTAAAAGGCTGTTGTGGTTGTGGTTGTTGGCATTGGACATTCCTTCCTTGGTGTTATGGTCGTGCTTGAAGAGTTCTCAATTGATTGTTCGTGCCTTGCCGACCTTGCCCAGTTCCTTGATTCCTTACCCCACATTGTGAGGCGAAATGTCCCTGCCGACCACAATTGAAACATTTATTGTTAATATCAGGGCACTCACCTTGATGTCCACGGCCGCATCTACCACAGTTCCTATTGTTTTGGCCACCTTGCATCATTCTGGTTGGTTGGAAATTTCCTTGTCTCCCAGCATTTATATTTCCCCAGCATGGGGTAGTAGAAGCCTTGGTTGTTGGAGTTGGGTGTTTTCCACTGCCTCGGCTGACTGGGACGGTTCCAGTTCTGTCCCCTCTAATTATTTTACCACTTTCTTTTCTGACCGTGACTAGTCTGCCTAAATGGCAGCACTGGTCCTTTATCTTCTAGCAAGGCTGCCTCAATTCCTAAACCTCTATTTAGTGCATCCTTGAAGGTCAAATCCCCATGGCTGGCCAGGGCTATTCGAATCTCAGATTGTAGTCCAGCACAAAATCTTGTTGCCTTCTTCTCATCTGTCTCTACCTGCTCAGCGGCATAGCGTGACAAGTCACAAAAGAGGCTATCATACTCTATCACGAAGGGCTTCCCTTCTCGAAGGTCATGGAATTTTGATTCATTCTTGAGATGGTAATTTAAAGATACAAACTTAGCATACAACTCCTCTTTGAATTCTTCCCACGTGAATTGCTCCAATTGCTTAGGGGTCATCTTAGTCTGAATTAATTCCCACCAGTAGTCTGTTGAGTCATTCAAGTGGTAGGAAGCATACTCAATCTTTTCTTGATCTGTGCAGGCTAAGAATCTAAAAATCTTCACCATTGCTCTAACCTAGATTTCTGCCTTTATTGGGTCTCCAACCCCATCATAAGTAGGTGGGTTGTGCCTCAAAAAAATGTCGTTAATCCTTCGAGGTGATGGGGGTGGTTCAGGTCTTTCCTCCTGTTCGGGAGGTGGATTGTTCTTTTCCTCATTCTCATTTAGATAGGGTTACAGTTGATACGGTTACGCCTCGGCAGCATTCTAGAGAAAATTTACACTATTAGCATCATCCAACACACACACACATATATATATATATGGAAGGGGTCTCGACTCCATCGATCATATCAGAAGTCACAAATTTCATAACATAACTTCATATATATATAATTGGAATTCTACGTCTTGCCTTATAAAAGCTCAAAGTACAGTCATTGAAAAATATTAGAGATTAGCATATTTATCATTATACTACTACTAAATTGTAGGCTACCCATGAGAACGGTTTATGCTACCTCCAAAATGTTTTCATACATCAATACACTAGCTCTATCAGCTAACTCAAATGCCTATGATAGCAAAATCAATCGGTTTTGCCTAGGAAGGCATCAATGTCCATGGTGATATTACTGTTATCCAAGCCATCGCTGTTAGAGTCGTCACTACTACCCCAGTCCTGCTCCCAATCGTGCTCTCAGTTCAGTTCTCGTCAATTATCTCACCCAGGTCATCTTTGAGGGCTTCACATTGAAATCCCTGAGGTCCTACTCGAGATCCTCATCCTCAAACTCTTCGAAGTCCTCCTTGAGATCTCTTCATTGGGATCCTCCTTGGGATAATCTTTTCAGGATCCTCCTCCTCAACCTGATTGAACTCCTCTGGTTCCTCATCATTTAGCATCAATGAGCTCCACTATCACTAGGGGTAGCTCAAACTTGGGCATCATATATGCCTCCTCATTGCTCATGATCTGCATTGACACCATGTCTGTCTCGAGATTCTCAATGTCCATCAGCTTTTGCTTTACATTTACTGCATCATTTTCCTTATCAATATCGATCTCAACCCAGATTTTATTTTTGACCTCCTGTTGATCCTTAGGAAGTTCCTCATCAGTATCTGAAGGCTCAATGGGTCTAGGCATGGATCCATTTATGTGTTGGGTGGACACTGTCTTGTACTAATCCTGATCCCAAGTGTACTTGGGGGGCTTGTCCTCCGGAGGTGGCCTTGAGGGCCCTACCTCATTGTCATGAGGGGGCGGAAGGAGCTGGGATGGTGGTATTTCATGATCTATAGCATCGGCTGATTCTTCGGTCGCTTCTATAATCACTTCAATTAAGACGTCGTCGTCCAGTGTTGGCAAGTAGGGTCCATACAGTGGATGTCCCATAGTCACATACACATTCATCATATGCATGACAAAAACCTTCCACATATCCCGTTAGATGGGGCACATTTGGCCTCTGGAATAAATAGTTTATCGTGATTTCCCCTGCCCATCCTTGACAGATAGCAGCAGTCCAATCAGCCTAAATACCCCTTTAGCTGTAGATACTCCAAAAGCTAAGGCCTCCGTCCAGTATAGAAAATACTGGCTCATAACCTCTACCATATCATAGCTTGCGTATCGCTGGTAGGTCCTATGAGTCCTAATGCACTGCTCACCGGTGGCATTGGTCAGTAGTCTCTTCCTTGCCGTGAATGTCCTTCCTGCCATCTACACAAAATTCACGACAAGGTCAATATCTCTTGGAGGCAATGCTATGGAATTCACCACTATCTAGGCAAGGCGGGGTAAAAACTCATATCACATAATCTGATAATCGAATGTACATATACATAGATCTCGCGCTTCAAATCGTTGAAAATCTATCCAATTGTTTCCATTTTCGATATAGGTTCTATTTCGCATAATCTTGCTAGAATAGGAACTTCCTACAAGTTCTCACTAGAAAGCATATAAATTCGTTCAAGCATTGAGAGCATGCTTCCTAATGTGTAAGTTCATCACATAAAGTTCTTGCAATATCAATCGTGATAGTACAATCATAAGCACATGTAAACCATTCAAGGCATTCATTCATTCCCAAGTAGACAAGGCACAATAGCTCAACTCTGACTGAAAAGGTATGTATGACACTGGTCATAAGTTCGGAAAATCAATGTTTTTCTCGAATCAATGGAAACACTTCTCATTTTTTATGATTCAATCTACAATTTAGGCTGACTCATTTCCTTTTCAAACTCAAATGGTTTCACCAATCATTTATCCAAATGTTTCTGCTCACACTCTCAACAAGCTCACATGGGCGTCCCCACAGCTTGGAGGTGCTATGCAGTACCAACGCATGCGTTCACTCTCATGAGCTCATATAGGCATCCCCGCAGCTCGAAGGGTGTTACGCAGTGCACGGTAGTAACCAAAATAGCTTTTCTAACTTCAAATTTGTAAGCATGATAGTAAGTTGGCTATGAAAGAACTTTACCTGGTTGAAGCTGCGAGTTGGGACGCTTGAGCATTGAGGACAATATCATTTCAAATTTTCACTTTTATTCTACTAAATTCTCATCCTTTCATAACTTAATCATCGTCTAGGCAAGCAATCTCACGCTAGCTAGACCTTAAGAAATGTCTTGGATTTTAAAAAATGGTTTTGAAGAAATAAGTGAAATGAACTTGTTTAGTCTTAAAGAAGACTCTAGGGTTCAGAGCGGAAACGATTGCTTTGATACCACTCTATCACGCCCCAAACTTCACCCTTGTGAAACAACGGTCGATGGCGTGATCCCATCGAGTGATAACTCGACATAAGGAAAATCATTATTTAAATAACAACAATATAAGGATGATTTTAGATAAGGGAACAATTAAGCATAAACTAAGTTAAAAAATCATTTAAGAGAGCAAAAGTGAGTGAGTGTTTAAGGTTTTCAAATGTAGTGTCAAGTTTAGTTACAGACCCAAGTCATAATTTGTTTCTAAAGAAATATGCAGCGGAATGTTTTTAGGAGAATTATACATATGATGATGTATAACTCGACACTCTTAAGAACCCAAAAAGAAAAGTCAATGCTCAATGCCGTCTCCAACCTCCTTGCTCCTCAACCTGCACATTAGAAAGACATGCAGGGCTGAGTACATGAATGCACTCCGTGGACACAGTGCCAAAATCGTACATACATAAAAATGTGAATAGAGAGTATGTTCAATCAAGCAGATCATGAGGGTTTTATTTCAAAATAACTGTTGGAGACCGCAAAAACTATTTTATTCAATTGCACGCATAACAACCATGTTATATGTCATGCAATCATCAAACATTTAAAATCCAACTAGGGGTAGGCCTTCTACACTAGCCGTTATGCACAAATCACGGTAAGCCTTAGGTTAGTGTGATCGACCAACACAATATATCATATCATCATTGATCACCACCGATCATTATCAACCACCATTATCAATCTATATTATAATCATTAATATCATCAATCATCACAACTCTCCCAATACTATACTACCAGTGAGAGGACAGATAGTCAAGCAAAACATTAAGGCTTCTCATTCAATTTCAAATAGCATTTGATTTTCCAAACAAGAAAAAATTTATAGCTTTATTTTTAGTATATGAAATTCCACGTTGTTTCAGGGTTAAGTTAATGTATCAAAAGGCCCTGGTTCGAGCTTCGTGGCCACTCCATGACCTTAATAAACATTGTAGTTATAAGCAGTATTCTAAGTTTTTAGTTGAATGAATGGATGCTTATACGTGTTCAATTTAAGTCTCATATAATTCGTCTATCTTTCCATGTATGTTCTTAGAATATGGAAATCGAAATGCGTTGACACGCTACCATGTTCGAAAAAATAAGTCGTCGGTTAGGGACCTGAGACTTGGCTCTGGTCGACGGCTCCGAGCCACTAGTCGTCGGTGCCGAGCTAGCGACCTAAGACTTGGCTCTGGTTAGGGTGGGTCTACGGCTCCGACCTGTTGGGTATCAATTCCTAACCGAAGACCCGAGACCTGGCCACGACTTGGGGTGGGTCAATGGCTCCGAGCTGTCGGTTGTCAGTTCCGAACCAGCGACCCAAGACCCTTTCCCCAAGTGGTTTCAGTCATCGATTTCGGGAGACGGCTTGGTTTCTGTCGACCTGAGAGATCACTTCTCACCCGTTTTTCCCTGTTTTCGATACATTTTCCATCCAATTCCATTTCGATGATTCCCAGAATTTCCCAAGGTATTCCATTTGCCATACAATCATTATTTGCACCCTAACTTATTACATCTAACGAACATAAATATAATCGTGTCATAAATCACTATTAAACCATAATAGCATGCTTCCATTAACATCCAAACTCTATCTCATGCTCGTCTCATGCTTCAATCATTAATCAACTTATCTCATGATATTAATTAATCTTTCAAAACATATCTAACATGTTCTATCCTATCAAGATCAAGATCTCTTACCTGAATCTTTGTAGGGAAATACTAGGCTCGGTCTATGTAATACCCCGTATTTTATTTCCATTAATTATAATTGTGATGATAATAACCAGTCCATAATGAGTAATTAATTAGTCTGATATTAACATGCTTAAATTGATTTTATTATGATTTAAAATGATATATTATGATGAGAGGATTCCAAAAGTGGTTTCAGAATTCCAATCAGACATCCATAGCAAAAGATATTTCAGTTATAAGTTTTACTGCGAAAACTGCAGGTGTTGATGATGTCATAACCCTAAGTAGTCCAGCATGACCTAAGATGTCAAAAGATTGTGATTTATCAGTTAATGATTTATTTTTGGTTACGTTAGCTTGATCGAAAATTAAAATTAAAATTGGAAAATTGATACGTCGCGTATTGGGTCTGATATAGTAAAACAACTCGGTTACGTCATTAGTTTCGTCTCCACTCCCACTCTCTCTTCCATAAATAAGAGGGAACCCCTCCCTCATTTTCCACCTTTCGAAAATATAGCGAAACTATTGCAAATACATTTCTCGACCAACACTTAGAAAATTTCACGAGCCAAATATCGTCGAACACATCGAATCGAAGGAGGAAGATTAACAGGAATGCTAGCCATCATCACAAATAGGATTATAACATTTCTAAGGTAAAAAACCCTAGCCCAACATTTTCTATCTTTCTTGAAAATCATGATCTTTCCTTATTAAAAATCTGTAATGATGCTTATTTATCTATACTAGTATAATTTCCAAGCATTGTATTCCATTATATCATGATTTGAGACATTAATCCCAAAACTCTAGTTTTTCAAACCCTTCATTTGATGCCTTAGAATGATTGTATATTGAGTTCGACCACCTAGAATCCTTAGTTGAATATTTACAACCTACTTATGCCTTGATTCTGAGATTTGGACCAAAAACACAAAAACTACAAAAATTCCCGAGAGTTTTCTGGGAATGTGATCAACTCAATTAGAGCCTGATCGACTTGATCGGCTTTGAAGATCGAGCCGATCAAAACCCCGATTGACTCGATCCACCAAGAATACCAAGAACACGCTCAGAAACTTCAAGATCGACCCGATCAGCTTTGAAGATCGACTCGATCGGTCAAGAACACTTGAATTCACCTAAAAAAGTCTTTTGCCTCAATCCAAAGTCTGATTGACCCTAATGATCGACTTGATCAATTTATGATCGACCAGATCATCCCCAAAATTTGTTCGACCTAATCCAAAACTCGATCATCCTCCAAAATCTAAACACGATCGACCCGATCAATACCTTTTGATCCTATCAATCCAAGCCTTGATCAATACCATATTTTTTAACCCTAATCGACTCGATCGACCATCCAATCGACTCAATCGATGCCTAAAAGATTGATCGCTCAACCATCCACCTCGATCCATTCTTAATCCAAGTTGACACCTGATCGGCCCGATGAGATCTTGATTGACCAAATTAGGAATCTGTCTTCATTTAATTTATATCGAACACCCTTTGATAACCCACTTCTTGTTTCGTACACAATCCAATCCAATACCTTACCTATTCGAAACCTTACCAACAACCATCAATGATCCCATAACTTCAAAGGATTATCTATCATACTTCGCTTATCCATTTTTTCCAAGAAAACAAACAGTCATTTCTTCTTTCCATCGACACCTTGTTCAATCGCACTTCACAATCGAATGATTTTATTGGTAAAGTATATAAGACCTTTACTCAAATCCTGATTTGAGAAATTCTTTGAACCCATTAATATCCCAAGTATTCAACTGTGTCTCCTTTCCAACCCAGTGACTAAAACTATTGCATAAATAATTTAAATCTGCAACTTAGAAGATACACTATGTATAGTTACAACACCATTATTAGTAACTCAATATCGTACTCATGTTCGTGATTTCGTGAAGGTACTCGGTTCATCGAGGGAGCTGTTGAGCAGATTCCGCCCGCATACCATTGAGCTTAGCTAGGAACTAAGGTAGGCTTTCTTATATATATAAATCAAATCAACTTGCTTTCAATGCAAAAATCTTTAAATGATGTTTTGTTTGAGAACTTGAAATGTCAGCACTTAACTGTTTTTACATAATATGACCTTGTTCCTTCTGTGTGCCTGAGCCGAGGAAATCGATAGGGTGAGACCAACGGGTGTTGATGACTTATTTACGATTCGAGTCTTGTCTGCCGATGAGTAGGCAAGATTAGTGCACTATGGGTGGCGTTATGTTGGGGATTTGACCCTATCATAACGGGAGCACCATGACTGTGAAGAGGCCTCCTCCATAGATCACTTTTAATTATGGAGAGTGGTTGATATGATCAATGATAATATGAGCTCACTGATGAATTAAATGTTGAACTAAACAATATAATTTGATGAACATGAGTGGATTTTATGATACAAAACCTCGTGGGACTCCATGTGCTTGTGCTGACTTTTCATGTATAATGTATGTTTTGGCCACGTGTCCACTGAGTGCTTTTGCACTCACGGCCCTTGCATATATTTCTAAATGTACAGGTTCAGCATCATGGGAAAAGGAAGAATTTGAGTATAGGAAATTATTTTGATATGATTATTGCCCTCAAGAGTAAAGCTTCATATGTATTCTTCAACCATGCTTCCTATTACTAAACAATTGATTCAATGCCTATAATTGAATACATTCTATTTTGTTGGTTCTGTAACCTAAATTATTCACTTCTGTCATCTACTATGACTTCGTTCACTCTCTTTAACATCATATCTCTTGACTTTTAACTCTTCGTATAAATATTTGATGATCAACTGTTCAACTCTTTGTATAACTTTTCGGTCCCACAATAACGTCTTGGCTAGGGAGGTCGGGGCATTACAGTCTACTAGCCTCTCATTCTCACTTTCTTGGACCCGACTCCTTCCTTCAAATGGGACTAGTATTTGTTTCGTTAGTACCCACTTAGAACCAACTAGAACTTGAAGTTCCCTGGACACAAGATTTAG
>AYJT01080794.1:0-11740 GCA_001278415.1 Ocimum tenuiflorum | reverse complement strand
ATAATAATAATAATAATAATAATAATAATAATAGATTGGACCGGTTCATTGAGATCTTATTACATGATAGATCCAACTAGATTCGGGTTTTGCCATGGGTCTCTTCAAAAAGTATTAAAAGGCTCGTTCACAATTTTAAAAATTCAATACTCCGTGCAACAAAGAATATGCTTGAGGTATCTATTGAGGTTTGATTTTGACCGTCAATATCGGAGTCCTGAGCGAACGTTGATGAAATCGACATAACGGTTATCTGGAAATATTTTAGTCCCCTGAGTAGATCCAAACAATGAGTTTATTGATTGAAATAAATGATTACAATGTTTTTCGAGCGAAATCCGATCAAACAATGATCGGAGGCCAAAAACAGGATAAAAGCATGGCTATGTGAAGTATTGCATGAATGAATGGCTAAAGTGTGACCTTCCTCCCCTTTTATACAAGGTTTGGGGAGAAAGAACCGTTTAACCTAAGACTTACGAGCTTGAACAACATAAAGGGCTCAATTACACGAAATGAGTATAAAAACGTCATATTTTACATAATAAATGCAATATGAGCCCTATTCTTGAGGGGGCTTTCAGGCTTCGATCCTCGAGGCGATTTAAGGCCTTGATTCTGGGGCATTTCTTGAGGGCTAACCCTCAAGCTACTTCGGGTCTTCGAGATTCCTCTTCGAGCTGAATTTTGGACTCGAAATCTTTCGGAGGTCGAGATTCTGGGTCGAGGACTCGGATTCTACTCGTTGATTTTGACCCTTAACAGTACCTACAAGTCAATTTTGAGCCTCCCCTTCGACTTGACGAACGGTAAGATTAAGAACTCCTTTTTGCCAATTTAATATTCTTTATTGCTATTATTATAAGAGATTGGTAACCTACAACACCCTGCACCTTAGGGCCCGACAGAGCTCAATCGCGGCTGGCTATGTTACTACCACCGATGTTAACCCGGCTTTCGAATCGACGACTGCCCCACAAACCAACACAAGTCATTTCCAGTGTGCTTTGTCCTAACTCGCATGCATTCTGAGAAAACTTCTCAGGAGGTCACCCATCTCACTTTTACCCAAGGTCAAGGAAGCTTAACTTTCGGGGTTTCCTATAATAAGAGCCAAAAAAGCCGATGCACTATGTTGGTATGAGTAGCACCTATCAAATCCTTTAAACTCTCCTCGAGTATATTGTCTCATTCCAGTATACTCTTAGAATCCCTCTCGTTCCGGCGTGTCGGTTTATTTGTGTCCCCCTTGCTCACTTGAAACTCTTACAAGAACCACTCTTTGTCCGTACTTCGTACACTGGCGTTCACTCCCTATTTCAGCTCGATGCCTGACACGACCGCCTCCTGAACTATCTATAATCATAAATCAAGTTGGATGATTACAAAATTGTGCTTCAAATTGTAGCACTTGAACCTTTAAAAGCGTTCGAACATTGACTTGAATGACCTAGAGCGTCAGATGTGAGCTTTACTCCGAACAAAACGTGTATTAGGAGATTCTTTTCAAAATGGATCCTAATACACAACTCTAATTATTTGCTCTCTATTCTCTCTATGCTTACCAATTCTCCCAACTCGCTTTCTAACTCAGACATCGGATCTACAAATAGAAATGGTCATGAATGTACACCATTTTTAAAATTAGATATAACATTAAAATATTTTATTTTTTAAATATCCACAATAGCAAATACATAAAAAAGAGTAGATGAGTTCAAGGTCAACGACACCCACTTTTTTGACTAAATTCCACCCTTCTACTCAATCTCTCATTATCTCACTTAATCTTTGGAGACCGCACTCCACTCGTTGTTTCTTGGTCTAACGATAAATTTTTACTCTTTCTTTGCAGAAATTTTGGTGTCACATTTACGATTTAGTCCAATAAAAATTCAACCAGAACAATTTCTCATCCAACTAGACATTAAATTGATGTTGGAAAGGAACCTCGATTCGATCATTTTTTAAAACTTCCATCATTTCAAACAGGCAAAACCAAAATTAAAAATACGATTGAACTCACAAATTAACATAAGTTCTTTTCAAGTTACAGTAGAGCTCACTCGAGGTTGGCTATATTACCCATTAATAGTGATCCGATTTCTAAAATAATTGATAGTCCTACAAATCAACAGAAATAATTTCCAACATGCTTTGTCATCACTCACGCGCTGCTTGAGAAACCTTCAAAGGATCAACTGTCATAGCTATACCCGTGCTTCTTTTTACACCAACTACCACTTGGTATTGGATCATTACAATGCGTTCTTTTTTCAAATATATTAACATGCAAACCAAACATGATCTGTTATCTTGTCAATTAACGCAGATATTTCAATGTATATTTTAAGCTAAGTGAATTAATAACGCTCGGACAAGTTGGTAAGTTTAGGTCGCCTGGAGTTTACTATATATCTTGTTTTTATAACTAGATTAGATATAAAGCCTCAACATCAAGAAATTAAGACTTCATATATCAACACATAAAATTATAACTCACACGGAACTAGTTTAAGCTTCATAGTAATTTTATATGGACAAAGACTACAATTCCAAGTTCTAGAAATTTATAGGTCACACAAACTGTCGTCAAACCAATAAAAGATATATTTTAAATAGAAAAAGACGTAAAATATTATTTAGAGACTGCATATTGAGCTTCAATGTTGCAAAAATTATTGTGGATTTCCAGTCACAATTCACAAACCATCTCGACTCACCCAGACTAGTAGGCTTCAAGAGTAAACAAAATTAAATCTAGTTGGAAAAATTCAGATGATAACAATAATGACATGCACATAATAATTATTTCATTTATGAGTAATCAGAGCAAAATATACCATCTTATACATATTTTGAAATTTAATCATTTTTAAACACTCGATTGTTAATGCCTCGCCAGCATTTTTATTTTTCCAGTTAGAAAATCATTAAACTTACCATTAAATAAAAACTGATTCATATTTCTGTTGTGGTCCCGGTTGCATCAATGTGCCACACAAAAAACTAAAAGACCTAAAATTACATATGTCCAAATCTGTAATTCTATTATAATTTGTATGTAATATTTCAATTACGTTACACATTATGAAGATTTTATTTAATTATATAATATAGTAAATTTTCCGACGACGAAAAATTGATCCTGTCGCCAATTGAAATAATCTAATAAGTTCGAAAACCTGGATGACATAAAGTATAGTCATTGTGTCTACTTCAACCCATGCATCTTTTCCCAATTTAAATTTTGTTATTTTTAATGGAATACAAATTAAAATGTGATCTTCGTGCTCTTTTCTCGTCTCATAAACTTGGCCAATATAACTTGATATAAATGTGTCTCCTCCAAAGAAAAATAAAAATAAGAAAATGATATAGTGTGGGACCATGACGGCAACTTGTCACATTAATTTTATTTTACCAAATTGTTAGAATTTTATTGATTGTCCTCCTCTTTCATGATTGTAAAAAATTAAAAAAAAAAAAAGAAGAAGACGAAGAAAAAGCAAGAGTTTCTAGAGTCCATATTATAAAATTTGCTAAACATTATTGATGATTAATAAATCAAGTTTATAGTATGATTTACACTCTTTAAGAATCACATAAAATTGTTAAAAATGAATAAATAATATTGTAGTAAATTGTGGGACTAACCCAAATATTAATGAACTATGAGGTAAGAGTGTAACTGAATTAGTACCATCTTGCATAAGTTTGACCCGCTTGATACCGAGTTGAATTTTATTAAAATCCTTCAATATTTATAAACTTAATCAAGTTTTTACGAACTTTCTAAATTTATATTTAAATTTAAATAATTACAATTTTCTTCAAGAAATAAATAATTGTAAACATAAAAAAAATATCATATTTATCCAAATTTATTGTTTTCTTAATAAAAGTATACAAATATAAGTTGACAAAATTAAAATGCATATTTGATACTAATTTTAGTTAACGAGTTTGTTCACACAAACTCAAAAATCAAAGCTTATCATACTTAAATACAAATTTTACTAAATGAACTCGAATCGTCTTTATCAAATTGAGTTCCCATGGACTAAGCATGTGATGTGCTATCATCCCGGAATATAGTATGTAAATATCTTTTTTATGATCTTAAAGTTCAGGGGTTCGAGTCTGTCTATTGAGGGAGAGATATCAATATCTGATTTATTATGAGAATAGGGCAATTATGTAAATAAAAGCAGAAATGGGGGCAAATTTGGGATTAAACAGACTGAGGTGGGTGACAGTCACGTCAGTCAGGCCCGTCGCTCTACGAACAACACCTTCATTTCCAATTCCCAACGCGATAATTGGTTTGTATCGCGATATATCGGAAAATTTAAAATAGCGTGCAAAATATCGTGTGCACGTACGGTGCGAGTAGTTTAAGCAGAAGAGTCTCTTTGCTATTGGTCCACGCGTTGGCAGCATGTGGCGCCACGCGCTTCGCGATGGAGCTTTGTGGATTCTCATTTCTCATGCCTTTATTTAAAAGCTATTTTAACTTTTGTTTTTGTAATATTTGGACTCCGTTTACTTTTATATTAAACAAGCACTTCTTTTTCCTTCTAAAGAAAATAATATTTTTTAAATTTCAAACTTTCCACTTTTCTCAAATTTTATTGATAGCTATGTCTATCGATTTTTCCCCTCTTTTATATATAAAATCATTTTCTTTGAAAAGTATTAACTAGTCTATGTGTGATCCTAATAGTCCAATCTATTTTAGTTATAAGATTTTTTACCAATATATCTCAAATTATATTTGTTGTATTCAAGAGTCATAATTACTATAAAATCAACCAATTTTATTATCTAATTATTTTTTAGCGCCAAATGAGTGTATCTCAAATCATTTTTACTCGAAAATGACCTCAAATGGATCTACGGGAAAAAAATATAAATAAGTCAGCAATTTCACACCTAAATAGTTTTATGGTGAAATACGATAATTTGGAAATTATTTTTTTATATTTTAAGTGAAAAATTCTTTACATGTTAGGGGAAAATTATACTTTTCAGACAGTGAAATGAATAAGAGCAACTACGCAATATAAATTTAAAATAACCAAAATTCTGGTTTTTTTTTCTGAAAAAAATAAATTTAAGTGTAAGTTACGAGGTTATTGTAAAAATTGGTTCGTGTATGTCGGCCGCCGGAAATTCATCTGCTGCCTTCCTCAACGCAATGATTTTTTTTTTTGTATATATTTATATTAACATGATATTATTCGATTAAACTATCGAAATTTACATGAATAATATATTTTCTTATTTCCAATTTAATAATATTTTTCTATAATTTAACCATGTCATATTTTATGTTGATAAAACTACTTTTTATACTTTATGCCCTCAAGCATATATTCAACTTTTATGAAGAATGTGAAGCCGGCGTTTATCATCAGCTACGTGATAAAATTCTAATTGAAGCACACATGACAATGGTTTTATATCGGTTTCTTAGTTTTACAAAAATAACGTTTATTTGTAAAATTCTGTATGTATAAAAAAACTCAAATAAGAGAATACGTTTAAGTACTTTTTTCCTCTTTGAAACAAAATAAAGGTAAGAAAATATTATCAAATTTGCACTGAGCAATCTCTCACATTTCACACCTAAAGATTAAAATTCCAACTCGTAGAAAAAAATAGATTTAAAGTTTATACACATATCCCAACTCATTGTCATTCAAAGTCAAAAAAGGACACAACTAAGATATATCTGGATTTGCATATCTTATCTATCTGCGTCGATAACACATTACAGCATGAATAATCCAACTATATATTTTTCATTGTGGGTGAAATTAGCAAAATTAATTTTGATGTTCGAAAAGTAAAAAAGGATTCGCCACACCGAAGCAGATGGGCCGATTTAATTCCAGTTCTGCTTAGAGGGCCCCAAAAGCCCAATAAAGCGGTCTAACCAACCACTCCATGGTACCAGCACGCAAATTAAATTTTTATAGAATTTAAAAAAAAAATCACAGCACAGTGCCACAAACTACCTAGAAAACAATTAAACATAGACGTAAAAAACCATAAGAGTCAAAAGATCCCAAAAAATGGATATGAAAGGGTTTGGTTGGCCAAAATCATTCTAAAAATTCCATTTCAAAGTCGCCAATTTAAAAAATGTATTGCAGTATCATTTCATTCCTCCACTCCCAAATTCATCAATAGAACGCCACTTTAGACTGCAATTAGTATTACACCAATATATAATGTAAGATTGAGGTAAGAAAAACATAAAGATTGAGGTCCCTGTGGAAGAACTCGATGCTTTTAACACAAACTAATATGTGAATTCATGAGTGCATTTTCTAAGTAACGAGTTTATTTTGGGAAATGAAAGATTGAGATCCGTGCAGTTTTTGAGTGTCATATACTCCCACAGTTCACACTTATTAAAGATTTTAATTATTTAGGCTGCCAAAAGAAATGATCAAATAAACAATGAGTTGAAATAAGAGGTTTTATTGGATCACGGACTTTGATAAAGGTAAATTACACAATAATTATCTCATGATGCACTTTAATAAAATTAATTTTATGTGCAATAGTTTGAAAATGAGCCCTCTTTAAAACTACTGTTTCAAGAGACATTTCGTTTAATTTCTCGTAATCCGTAAATGAGACAAGTGACGTAAATCTCAATTTCATGAAAGTTTTTCGAATTTGTTTGGTTAAGCGTGTCAAACTCGAATTTGGTAATATTTGTATTGTAAGCTCGTGAACTTATAAACTAAGCAATTTCTAAGAAAAAAATAGCTTATAAATTAAACGGTCAAACTCGAATTTAAATTAAACCTTAAACTAAATATGCTCCAAATATAAAATTATTGGTTTTGCAAAGTTTACAATTTTATACTATATTTAGTAATAAATATTTCTTGAGTGCGGTTAGTTATAATAACATGACGACTTTGAATAAATAAGATATTCTCGTGATTAAAATATATTGCTCATTTTTAACAAAAGAAATTATGGATATTGAAATGTAAATTGTACGTATAGAAAGCTTACTTAGACTCAACTAATTAATGCTCGATTGGTATATAAACTTGAAGTATTTGCCTACAAGTTCGAAATCAACTCAATAATAAAAGAATCAAACTTGAGGGACACAATATACTTGATTTTATTTGGTCTAATATTTAAATATAATAAAAAACTGATCTCACGCGACAGTCACACATGAGCGTAGCTGATTATCAGTTGGAGGTGAGACTTGGGCAACTGTCTTTGTAGTTTATATATGAGTTGGGCTTCAATTTTTTCAGAATCGCATATTGCATGCACACAAATTATGTCTGTATTTGATGCGTGATAACTATTAAGTATGAAATTATTCCTCTATATATACATCTAACCGCCAAAAAAGTATTTTAATAAATAAAAGGGTATAATTACGTAAGGATTTCATTATGTAATCTAATATCTCATCATGTGACTCACGGTCTCTTGTTTGGCATCATGTGTCACGTACAAAATCATTAAACTAATTTCAGGTTAGATGTATAAGTTTGAACTTCGAATACGTACTCAACTAATATGTATATACGACATATCTTTGCATGCGCATCCAATAAAACTAATATAATTATTAGCATTCATTAAGTGTCCTTAGTACATCTAATTACATGATCATATAATATTCTTATTCAAATCCCAAGATGCTTCCTAGCTAATTACTTTACAAATAAAACTAACAACTACTGGGTCTGTGAACTCATTGCGTTTTGTTCGCTATATTACTTAATTTATACAATTTTCTCTTTCAACAATTTCTTTTTAATCGATAAATTAACCCTAAGAAAAATACTATGTAATTTGAGGTTGTTGTAAAAGAATCCGTCTGCAATAGATCTTCGATGTTGAAAAACACAATAAAGCGGTTTTATTTCTTAAACAATACGCTTATTATTTATGTTCACAATTCTTTTGTAAGGAAATTTTATATTACTGAGGATATTGTTGTTTGAAATTACAGTGATGCTCCATCTCTTTCTAGTTAGTGTTTGGAAATATTTTTTATCCGTGAGAATAAAGTGTATTGTGACACTAGCAACTAAACACAACACGCTTTCATTCTCCATAGATTGTAAATTATGAATTGCAAAATCCTAAAAAGTTCAATAATATGCTATTATAAATATATTAGTTTCCAATATTTTTAGATAAAAATCAGGGACTACTACGAGACTAGTATTATTTTGAGGAATAAATAACAAATTAAATGGGAGATGAAATTGAAGTTTGAGACACTAGATTCAATTTTCCTGCGTACGTATAAATTTCTTATTTATGTTAGTTAAAAACAAGCCGATGAAGAGACGATGCATATTTTTCATATTTTAATTAGTGTATTACTATTTCTTTTATTTGTCAGATAAGCGAAGAGCTCTTCTTTAATGGGAAGATTTACGAATAAGACTGGTGCGAATACTATAGGCCAACAACAAATAAATAAACAAATAAATAAAAGAGGAGTTCAAGCTTTTCTTTTTCTTTTTTATTTCTTTTTTTATGGGATGGACTCTATTTGATTGTGGTCGTTTTTGAGCTCGTGAACTCCTCAAATGATGTCGATATGGAAGTGTTGTTTATTGTCGGGTGGATATTGTGGTTTTTCAAACTAAAAATGATCGAATTTTTAATTTCAACATCATAGTAATAAGCATCTAATCCTGTTTGTGGTTCTAATATCACCAGACCCTACTAGGAAATATTATTGAAAAACATATTTATTTTTTCTATGCAATTTTACACCAAGACTTTATTCATCCACTTTTAACCAGACTAGATAGGTGGTGCTCCTAAAAAAGAACAAATAGGAATATATTCAATTATATTTAATTTTCATTATAGGAGACAATGTTCTTACAGGAGTCATGTCCACCATCATTTATCGCTCCATTATATCAAAGATGGTTGTTTATATAAATTAGGTTGAAATTTAAGATACAAAACATTGGGTTAGTGTGCAAATTGTACTGTGCTTTGATTAAATTGGTCTCCAGTTTCTGATCATTTCATATGCAAGGTTAGTTAGGGATGATATCAGGAAAATACCTAATTCAAATTCAAAATTGAAAAGTCAAGGCGTGAACATAACTAATACTAACTATAGTAATAAATAATATAATATAAACATTGATTTTTCTCTCTAATATCAGTATTTTACTTTGGGATAATTAATTATCGTAATAATTTATGACATTCGAAATAAATATCAATTGTAACATGCACTCTAAAAATCTTTATTCGAAATTGTTATGATCAGTTGTCAATGGCAATAACAATAATAAAAATGCTGACGTAAGATTTACTTACGTCGATATTAAATATGCTCTCCAATCTCCATGCTATTCCATATTTTTTGCATTTTCGAAATTAAAAATAGAGATATACTGTTACTCGAGAGAGAGAGATTGGGGAAAAATCAATCAATTTACATATTTTTTTTTTCAAAAATATAATTCAAAAACATTTTAAAAATATATAAAATCATATCAGGAATTCATAACCTCTTTCATGCAAGCAATCTTTTCGAAATTGTCTGTGATAGAAAAAAGAAATATTTGCATGTTGATGAATAACATTGAAAACCTTAGAAGTTCATGTTGCAATTGAAAATTAGACTAAAATAGAATTATAATTACATTTGAAATTCTCTATTATATAATTTTATCGTAATTCATATAGTGTTGCACTTGAATATTTAAGTAATTAAAGTGTTTACTTTCAAAATTGACAACAATTCACTGATTATACTTGGTGATTCTTTCTTTTTCATCTTTGCAGTTCCTGTCGGTATGAACAGTTCATAATTATATGGACATGTCAAATGAATAACTTGGCTTCTTTGTTCATTATTACTCTTTGTCTTGTTTCTACCGATTTACCTAGGATACTAAACTTTGTGACCCCTTTCAATACGACAAATAATAATAGTAATAAGCTTGCTGCTATTTGAAGTAAATCTCGATAATTTGGTGTGGTTTGTGACTGAGACTTAGGAGAATTCAATGAATTAACTAACTGTGGTTCTATTGTATATTATTTATTATCGCAAAAAATAAAAAAATGAAAAGGCGAAGGAGGTCACAAGACCTTTAAGACTTCCCTTTTTCCAGGCCGTGATTGATGGCCCATACATCCCATTTACCTTACTCCTCACTCATACATTAAAGTTTTCATTCACTTTATACAGATTAAGTTTCTCTTTTTGGACGGAACAATAAATTTATTCGTTCTTAAAAAAATGAATAAATTTATGCCTACTATAAAATAGACTTATTTCTTCCAAAAACAAACTGCTCTATCATCTAAAACAAATAATTTAGGATCCAAAAGATAATAGCGATCGCGGGCCGACTTCGGGTAAAAAATTGTCGAACCAAAACCGACCCGTGTAAATTCAAACCCAATTTAAGTTCATAATCGTGTAGTACGGTTTCAGTTCGATTTCACTTAAAAGAAGTCAAATTTTCACGGTTCCGGTAATTTAGTTCGGTTTTGGTTCAAAAAACAAATCAGAATAAGTCTTAAATTCGGGCCTAATTTTGGTTTGGAACTGCGGGACACGAATTCGGTTCCTATTCATTTGGATCGCTTTAGTTGGTTTCAGTTCAAAGTGGCAACTGCTACCAAAGATAGTTTAATTCTCGATTTAAAACCTAAAAGATGAATTCTTGATTCAAAGAAAGAGAAATCCCAAAAGTTTTGATATAGAACACGAGCGGTCCTCATATTCACGATTCAGGACCTCAATCTTGAATTGAGAATTTTATCATCTTTCGGGACCTGAATTAAGAATTGATCGTCTTTAATGAGAACTAAATCATCTTTCAAGTACTTTGATATTAGTACTATAATTATTTATGCCCATAATACAATTTTTTTTTAGTTTTGAAATATTATCACATATGCAAAGTTGTCAACTGAAAAGATCACACATATGGATCAAATCTCATATTATACGCGCAAAAGCATGCATATACTCCTCATAAGTATCACTCCCCTTCTTCATTCCTTACCCCACCATCTCATGAGATTTTTTATCTTATGCGTTCCAAGTTCGTATCTCTTTTTTTGAATTTACACATACATCAATAATAATGTTGATTCGAAATTATATATATATATATATATTAGTATGTGTGCCTTGGAGGTCACTATCCAAACATTAAAAAATGGTGAATATGTTACCAAATATGAGTATTATGACTTTGAATTGAGAGGGTATCGAATAAATTTTCGGGAAACACAAAAATGAAGATTCAAGACCTAGAGTTAGACGGTCGCAATACGCTGAGCCCCGACTTCACCATTCTTTTGAATTAGTCTCTATCAAAATATAACTACCAACCCAATAAACACGACATCAGAAACAAAATTAAAAAAAATGAAAAAGAAAGCAACCAAATCTACTTTAGACTTTTCATATATATGTTGCCACACCACATCTCCAAACTTGAAAACACACTCATTTCACAATTCACACCCACACACACATTGAACCAATGGACTGGTTCAATTGGCTCTCCAGGACAGGGCTCGAGCCGTCGCTCGTCTACGAATACGGCCTCTCGTTCGCCCAAAACGAGCTCGAGGAAGACGACATCATCTACTTCAACCACGAGTTCTTGCAGAGCATGGGGATCTCCATAGCCAAGCACCGGCTCGAGATCCTCAAGCTCGCAAGAAAAGAAAGGGGCCC
>AYJT01080789.1:0-11545 GCA_001278415.1 Ocimum tenuiflorum | reverse complement strand
TTATTATTATTATTATTATTATTATTATTAGTATTATATCTCCGTTCATATGTTGTTATCATTTTTTTCCTTTGGCTCCATTGTGGCGTCCCGGCCGGCTAGGTCGGGGCATTACAAGAAGGCAGTGGATACACTTTAGAAAGCAAGATACAAAGTGAAGTGGCTAAATATTTCAGCATAAAATGGATCCAACAATAAAGTTAATGTGATTGGATCATCAACAAATGTTGAGGGAAGCTGTGGTGCAATTGACTCACAATATTTTGCATTAGGAGTGGTTGGCAAAGGTACTGACAAAGGCTGGATTGTAGATTCGGGAGCCAACACGCATGTCTCTTGTGAATCTGGATTGATGAACAACTTGTTTAAACTAAGGATACCTCAGCGCATATTTCTACCAAATGGAGCAGTTCAACTTGTCCATTACATAAGTGAAGCAAGGGTAACCAGTGAGATTACACTTATGCGTATGTTCTTTGTTCCAGATCTCTCATACAATCTGATTTCTGTAGCAGGGCTTTCTGATGATTCACAAGTTCATTGCTCATTTTTTGCTACTCATTGTGTCATTCAAAGACGAATGCATGATCATATACTTCGCATGGGGAAACTGTTGGATTATATGTGCTGCAAGCCACAAATTATGAGCCGCCTACTACAATTTGTCCCACGAGAGCTGGCAACAAAAGAAGCATACAGGACTAGCATGAAGCTTTTGGACATCCTTCGACTACCACAATGCGGTGTTTCCCTTTTTTGACAAATAACATGACTGATGAAGATGCAAGAATGATGCAGGATTGTGAAATATGTCACAAAGCTAAACATCATTGAAGTGTTTTCCCACGCTACAGCGCCGTAGTGATCACTTGTTCCAACTTGTTCATGCTGATGTTTTGGGCCCCTATTGTGCAGAGAATATTGAGGGAGTACAGTATATTCTCATGTTGGTAGAAGACTACAGCAGATGTATGTGGACATACCTACTGAACAACAAAGGACAAGTGGGATCTAAGCTGCGTCATTTTTTGCTCATGGTTCAGACTCAATTTAACAAGAAAGTTTTAACTCTACGGAGCGACGATGGCTCTGAATTTCTTAGCGCAGAAACTCATTTTTTGTTGAGTGAGTTCGACTTTATATATCAGAGGATTTGTGTCTACTCATCCCACCAAAATGGCGTGGTGGAAAGAAAACATCGGACATTATTGGATACAGCTCGAGCATTGATGTTCCAATCTGGTTTGCCTCTCAAATTATGGCCTTATGCGATACTAGCTACATGGGTGATTAATTGGTTGCCTAACCGAATCATTGGCTAGGAAATACCTCACTGTTCTCACAAAGAAGGCCCCAATCCCTGATGAGGTGTGTACGTTTGGATCTCTGGCATATGTTGCGAATCTTAAACCAGCCCGTTCCAAGTTCGACACTAGAAGCTTGAAATGTGTGTTTCTTGGTAAAGCTTCCAATCAAAAAGGATTTTTGCTATACAACTTAGATGATGCTGAGGTATTTATTTCAAGAGATGTAACTTCGCATCCTCATATTTTTCCTTTTAAATAATCCTCATCCCCTACTAATTTACAAATGGAGTCGAACTTGGAGCCACAATCCATGGCTGACACACCTGTGGAGATAATTGATGTCGCTCCAGATACCAGCCTTCAACCTCCAGAAGCTTCTGCCCCATGTCTTCTAAACAATCAAATTTTGAGGCGAAGTGATCGCCTTAAGGAAACCCCAGTTTGGATGCAAGATTACACTAATTTGGTGCTACAACACTATGATCATCTTGATGCACCCAGTGTATCTCCTACTCCTCTTACTTTTCCTTTTGTGGTTTCACCTCATTTTTCACCATCTTATTGTACCTTCCTTGTGAATGTAACTCAAATAAAGGAACCAGCCATCTACCAAGAAGCCACCCCTGAACTTGAAGCTTTGGAGCATAATCACACATGGGAAATCACTGAGTTACCCCCAGGTAAACATGTTATTGGCTCTAAGTGGATCTATAAAATTAAAACAAAAGTTGATGAATCGATGAACATTTTAAAGCGCGTTTTGTAGCCACAGGATACAATCAAGCATATGGTATCGACTACGACGAGGTCTTCACTCCAGTAGCAAAGCTGGTAAGTGTCCGACTCCTTATTGCCATTGCCTCATCATGTCATTGGGCCCTAGAACAACCTGACATCAATAATGCTTTTTTACATGGTTATCTCAAAAATGAAATTTACATGAAATTACCTGTTGGTTCTCGCAAAGTCAGGTTTGCAAGCTCATTCGTAGTCTATATAGCCTTAAACAGGTGTCACGAGAATGGAACTTGGAATTTTCACGAAGTCTTATTGCTTTTGGGTTCACTCAGTCATCTTTCGATTCTTGTCTGTAAACTCGTGGTAAAGGCTCTAACTTCTTGGCACTTCTCATTTACGTTGGTGATGTTATTATCACTAGTCCCTCTAACGTAGATATTCAACAATTGAAAGATTATCTTCATCAAGAGTTCACCATCAAAGATCTCGGCCCTGCTCGCTTCTTCTTGGGTCTCGAGGTTGCTCAGAATGACTTGGGCATTTGCATTAATCAGAGAAAATATGTCCTTGACATCTTGAGTGACTTGGGCCTTACCGGTTGTCAACCCGCTGCGACTCCATTTCCCCCGGGTTTACAACTTTCTAGTCATGGTGATAACATCTTGCCTGACGCAAATAAACATAGAAGACTGGTTGGCCGTCTGCTATACCTTAATTTAAGCAGACCCGATGTTTCTTGTGTCGTCTAACAGTTGAGCCAATTTGTTGGAAAGCCCCATACTCAACGGTGGAATGTTGCGGTTCATGTCGTCAGTTACTTAAAAGGTTGTCCCTCTAACGGTCTATTTTTTCCTGTTGACTGTGATATGCTTATATGGATGCCGACTGGGGAACCTGTGTTAACACTCGACGCTCTCTAACTGGGTTCTGTGTCTTCTTAGGCAATTCATTCCTTTGGTGGCGGCACAAGAAACAAACCATGATCTCCACTTTAAGTGTCGAGGAGAGTATCGTGCCCTTAGTTTTACCATTCGTGAGCTAATGTGGTTGATAAAATTTGTTGCTTGACTTTGATGTGCAGATTCCTACTCCTATTTCCTTATTTTGTGACAATCAATCAGCTATTCACATCACAAAGAATCCCGTGTTCCACGAACGAACAAAGCACCTCGACATTGACTGCCACCTTGTTCGAGATCAGTACAAGTGCGGATTTGTCGTGCCTCAATCTGTTTCCTCTCATCTTCAACTCGCAGACATGTTCACCAAATCCTTGGGTGGATCTCGACTGCGATTCTAGCGGACCAAGATTGGCATGTTAGATATCCATGCCATCTTGGGGGTGGGGAAACAAGTGTTAGTTGTGACATCAATAAGGGAAAGAAAATATAGCAACAGATGATGTTGAGATGGTCGGAGCTATAGTTAGTGTAAGTAGTTGAGTTTGTTATGTTAGTTACGCCTACGTGGCATGTATCAAGCAATCATATATTGACATGTTGGATGGGCAACGTCACAGGCACACTGTTCACGTGCTTGCAAGCATGTAGAGTTTTCTCTATAAATAACACCTCTGTGGAATTGTAATCTGATTTTTATGGATCAAAACATTAGTATATGAAATGAAGAATTTGCTCTTCCAAAACCTCTAAATTCCTACAACATTGACTGAAATTTATTTTTTTCTTATAATTTACAAAGTTAATCATGTACTGATTACAAATTAATATACAAAAGTATAAGTTTTATATAATTGATAATTTTATATTCCATACTATTCATAGTTAATAAGCTTGCTCACGAACTCACAATTCGAATACTATCAAGCATTGCTTAGTTACAAAGTTCAATAAATGAGCTTGAACAAATAGAACACGAGTATCTCAAGTCATTCATACCCCCCAAGGGTAGCTTTGGATAAAAAAAAAAATAAAAGAAAATTGAAAACAACATGGGCTCGACGGGCTGACCTGTGGCCTAATGGGTTCGGCCCAATTGGTCTGCAAACCCAGCAAGTCAAGCTTGATAAGCCATATTATTTTTGATTTTAAAATTTTTAGCCCTAGCTTGCATTTTAGGTCGATCTTTTCGAATCAAGTAATCCATCGATTTCAAACTAAATTGACATCTTTATTTATAAAGATACATTAGAATTTGAAGCAATAAAAGAGTAAACTTATCAAATAAAAATTGTTTTATGAAACTTGCTAACTAATTAGTCAACTGAAGTTGATTGGTTATCAAGTTCGTTAAATAAACATAGTACCATATCTAAAATTATTAACTTTATAAAAATATATTTTTTTTAATTCTAGCATAAAAAAAATAAATTTGAGTACACAAAACATAATAATTTAATTTTTAAAAAAAATATAAATAAAAATCTAAGTTTAGAAAGTGGATTTTGACTCGATGAATATTGTGAAAATATATGATAAAAAAAAACTAGAAATTCTATTCAATATTAAACGAGTCAAAATTGTGTAATGTAAACTCAACTAAATTCAATTTAATTGAACACTAGGGTATTGATTTTATTTTGGGATCTTGTCCCAAAAATATGAAATAGTGGGATCAATGAGTATTTTTTATTATTTAGTAATAATAGCAATAGTAGTAGTAAGAGTAGGAGTGGTAGGAGCAGCAAGTGAAAACACATGTGAATCCAAAATTATAAATATTACAGTACCCTGTTATTGACGGATTAGACTATGTAAATTGGAGTAATTTGCATGTGATCCAAGTATTTGGAAAATAAATTAATTGTTGTTATGTTTAATTTCCTATTTTCTCTTCCGTCATTGTATGTCATCAATATTAAATACATCAGTGTCCAATGTGTCACCGATTAGAATTTCAATGGAACATTTGGGATAATTTAATAATATTGTATTCTAATTTAAAAAAAATACATCAACAACTCAATGGTTTAATTATCCAACAAAAACTATCAGAAGTTTGCAATCGATGCATGTCAAAATACAACAAATTTTCAACCGCTTGTAGACATTCCAGATATAATTTTATTGAATGTTTGTTCAATTACTACTTTTTGTGCAAATGCAATGAAGGATACACATATTCGTCGTTAAATAAACATAGTACGATATCTAAAATTATTAACTTTCATAAAACATATATTTTTACTTCTAGCATAAAAAAGAATAAATTTGATTACAAAAAATATAATAATTTACTTTTACAAAAAGTACAAATAAAAATTTAATTTTAGAAAGTGAATTTTGACTCGATGAATATTGTGAAAATATATGATAAAAAGATAGAAATTCCATACAATATTAAACGAGTCAAAATTTTGTGCAATGTAATACTCAACTAAATTTAATTTAATTAAACACTAGGGTATTGATTTTATTTTGGGATCTTGGCCCAAAAATATGAAATAGTGGGATCAATGAGTATTTTTTATTCTTTAGTAATAATAGTAATAGTAGAAGTAAGAGCAGGAGCAGTAGGAGCAGCAAGTGAAAACACACGTGAACCCAAAATTACAAATATTACGGTACCTTGTTATTGACAGATTATACTATGTAAATTGGAGTAATTTGCATGTGATCCAAGTGTTTGGAAAATAAATTAATTGTTGTTATGTTTAATTTCCTATTTTCTCTTTCGTCGTTGTATCTCATCAATATTAAATACATCAATGTTCAATGTGTCACCGATTAGAGTTTCAATAGAACATATGTGATTATTTAATAATATTGAATTTTAATTTATAAAAAAAAAATCAACAACTCAATGGTTTAATTATCCAACAAAAAATATAAGAAGTTTGCAATCGATGCATGTCAAAATACAATAAATTTTTAACTGCTTGTAGACATTTCAGATATAATTTTATTGAATGTCTATTCCATTACTACTTTTTGTGCAAATACAATGAAGGATATACATATTCGATTTTCTTCGTTAACTAGGCCTCCGAGAATAGTAACAAACGAGTATGAAAATGAAACATATCAATAAATTTAAATAATTCTCAAATATATGAAAATCAACCAACATGAGTACTATTTCATTCTCTTACCAAAAACCTGTAATAAATTGCTAAAAAAAAAACCTCCAATAAAGCGGCTTGCCATTAAAAATTGGAAGGAATAAATAAGCACGGCCCTATTATTTACACGTGTGTGATTTTTCCAGAAAAGTGTAGGGAGTCGGTGCCACCATAAATAGCGGATAACTCACTACTTTCCAGTGATTGCCGGCGTAATTCATAGCGTGTAGTTTTGGTGGAAAACAATGGCGGAGAAAGATAAAATTGTGTGTGTGACTGGCGCTGGAGGTTTCGTTGCTTCATGGCTCATCAAACTTCTCCTATCTCACGGCTACACCGTTCATGGCACCCTCAGAAATCCTGGTCTCTCCTCTGTCCGTGAATTCTGTGTTGATTAGTTGAGAATTTCCCCTCAAATTATTGTCAACGTTGTTTCTGTTATTCACCTAATTATTTTTTTGATGTGTGATTGAATTGTGAGAGGATATTAGCGGAGCTAAGCTTAGGGTGATGCAGTTCCGTATTCTACTTTAATGTGCTGTTATGTATTAGATGAGATCAAGTGAAAGCATAATTTCGTGAAATGAATACCAAATTGGGAAATTTTGAAGCCCGTGGAAAATGTCTAACCCTGCATTTATATCCATCCATATTTGCATTGGTGGGATTCACAAACTGTTAAGAGTGATATTTCAGTATGTATGTTATGTTGCAGGGGACTCGAAACATTCTCATTTGAGGAAGCTTGAGAATTCAGCTGAAAAGCTGAAACTCTTCAAGGCAGACTTGTTAGATTTTGACACCATTCTTGCTGCAGTTAAAGGATGTGGAGGGGTTTTTCACGTCGCCAGCCCCGTTCCACAATCCTCTGTGCCAAACCCCGAGGCATGGCTTTTACAAATTAAATGAGCAATGTAGAACAAACTAGTTATTGCAATTATGAGGAGACAATAGGATAGCCTCTTTCTGTAAATATAACGTAGTGTGTGATTGTATTGTGATAGGTGGAACTAGTTGAGCCTGCTGTGAATGGTACTCTTAATGTACTAAAAGCATGCTCTGAAGCAAACGTTGGACGTGTTGTGTTCGTGTCATCGGTTGCTGCAGTTTTCATGAATCCTAATTGGCCCAAGGATCTAGTGCTGGACGAGAACTGTTGGTCGGATAAGGAATACTGCAGGGAAACTAATGTAATCTTATGATGAATTTAGTTTAGAATATGATTTATAAGATTACCAACTTCATTTCATGTTGTTTGTTATGTGGACAGAACTGGTATTGTTATTCAAAGACCGTAGCAGAGGCACAAGCTTGGGAATATGCAAAGAAGTGTGGGCTCGACCTTGTCACCGTGTGTCCGAGCCTTGTGCTCGGGCCTATGCTGCAGCATACACCGAATGCCAGCAGTTTGGCTCTCCTTAAACTATTGAAAGGTACGTTAGAATTCCGGAACATTAACATTAACATTCATTTTTTGCCACATAGGTCCGATGTTATCAAGTAAAGTTCATTGTGTGTTACACAGGGGGCTCCTGAGGCTGCGGTGCGATGCATCGGGACCCGAAATTATGGGGGCACTACTTTTACTATATACATATGTGTGTGTATATATATATATAAAATAATAATTATCATATTAAGGTAATTATAATCATCCTTTTATACCACTCAAATTGAAACTTTTGAAGGTAATATTGTATTTACTAATATTACAAATCTCAGTTTTCATGTAATGTATATCTCGTTCTCAATCATCTTCAAGCAAAACATGATTTGGAAGGAAGAGATAAATTTTGAAAAAAAAAAAAAAATCTTTGAATAATTTGTTTCATATCGTGTTATCATTTTATAATTCAAAGGATATGTTAATAAAGAAAACTTTAAGTGCAACTAAACATAAGTTTCATATTAGATATACCAAGCAAGATAATTAGGCTAGTTTTAATGCACTTTCGGAAAGTTCCATTTTTGGTACTCTGATAGGAAAAATGCAAATGCTCAACTTGATATTTGACTTAAAAGTTGTTTTGCTACAGAAGAAATTTAAAGTTCTCTAATACACATTATTTTAGAATTTTAATTATGTATATAGGAGAAGTTTGGTGTGTGTGTCATTTCTTGAGTTTTCGGTTTTTTTTTTTTCTAAGAGATTTTAATTTTGGACTTATATGAATTTTGAACATCTAATACTCCTGTTATTATCTGTGAAATAATTTGAGAGTTTCATGAATTTGAAAAATGTGTAGATGATAGAAGCCGTGTGATGACCATAATATCATTTTATAATTATATTATTAAGCCCAAAAATTTAAGGGCCGACCCTGGTGTTACACTGCTGAAACTTAAACAAATGTACTATTTTAGTTTTTGTCAGTAGATGGGGGAGATCTATCTGATTGTAGTGAAAGCTTCTTCGGGTTTTAGAAGATCAAAGGAGGAACACACACACACACACACACTTTCTTTTCTGCCTCTTTGAGTTGATAAGCAGGTAATTAATAAGTCGCATATTTGTTTGCAGAAGGGTGCAGGGAGATCGAGAACAACCTCAGGAAGTTGGTAGATGTACGCGATGTAGCTGAAGCCTTAAAATTGCTGTACGAGAAAGCTGAAGCAGAAGGAAGATACATATGCTCGGCCCACATGATCAAGGCTGAGGATATGTTGGCAATGCTGAAAATAGTATATCCCAACTACTACTATCCCCAGTTGAAAGAGGGGAAGGACCACTTAAAATTGAGTTCCCAAAAACTGCAGAAACTTGGTTGGAATTACAGGGCACTCAAAGATACACTTGTTGATTCAATTGAGAGCTACAAAGAGCTTGGCCTCATTTGGTCTTGAATCGCCAGTTCAAGACACCTACTTTTGTTTTGATGTTTGATGGCTTTCTGTTTTCCAATCAGTTGTTGTTGTACTGGTTTCCGTACTTGGGACCATTGTCCGTCCTTAGTGGCCCATTTTGTGATCTGTTGAAGTTGTAGTTGCTCTCAAGAATAATGGACAATTCTTCCAACTGATTATTGTATAGGGACTTTGTCAAGGTCCAGCCAAAATCACTTTTTTGATCTGTGTTATTTTGTCGGATTATTATAGGGACTCGATCTAAAGTCAATAGCTTATAAGCGTGATATAGTCTTTTATTTTGTGGATGGAGGATGAGGTTTAACAATTTTTGTATGTATTATAGAAAAAACAGTTTAGTATTGCCACATTTTACGGATTAATTGTGAAAAATACATATCAATTTTTTTTCTCTCTCCGGTAAAATTGTTTAATATTCCTCGATTATATTGTAAAATTGTTTAAAATTTCTCGATTATATATTAAAATTAAAGGTAATTTTATAAATTTTCAAATAGAATTTATGTCTGATACGTCTGCTCCGTAAAATTTGCAAAAAAAGAAAAAAGAAAATAACAAAATAGTTGTAATTTGTAATTTGTTAGGTCAAATATGATATAATAATTAGAGGGTTGATCGCAATAACTACGTATCAACGCAGTATTTATTATTTTTTAAATTTTACTTATATTTTACAAATTTCACATCAAGTTATATTATTTTAATATTTTTTTTAATGCATAAATATTTAAAACTTGCGATAAATTTTGGTCAAGATCAAAGAACAGCCTTGAAGTCAGGCTTCAAGTTCGGTTTTGAGTTCGAGCACCCTGCTACGATGTCCAGTTAGGCTTCGAGTTCAAGTTCGATCGTCCTACTATGAAGTCGAGTCAAGCTTCGAGCATTCAACCATGAACTACATTTATACTTGTAAATATAACGTACTTAAATGATTTCTTGTGTTTAGGCCATTTATTACTGTTTTAGCCTTAAAATAGGGGTATTTGCTATTTTTTCCCCAAGACATAAAAAGGGTCTAGATCATATTTTTCCTCCATTCTTCACACACTGCACCTAAAATAGGTTGTCACACTTTTCTTCTTCTTTTGGCCTTGATTCACTGTTTGGCCTAGAAAAACACTGTAATCACTCGTTTCAATCTATAAAATACTATACACTCCGTTCAGGGGTACTATAAATCTTCCTGAAAGTCGTGGTGTCACTTTCCATTAATGTTCGCTCAGAGCTTCGATCTCAATGATAAAAAACGGACCTCAACATTAAATATATCGTATTAAATGATTGTAGATCAATTGTGAACACAAATTTTGTTGGTATTTGATATCAAACAATAACATTTTTAGAGGTGTAAGTCTCTAAACTAATTATAAATATGAGATTCGAGGGTGATTCTCATTGTAAATATATCTATTTATATATATATCAATATTATTAAATAATTGAAGACAATACTTTCATTTTCTTTTAGCGAAGATAATAGTTTTATTAGGTAAAATAATACAAATAATATGATCCTAACACACTTTTACCATGCGCACGTGATTATTCAACCAAATATGTCAGGTGATTTTATCATAAAATTTGTAAAGTTTTAAAAAATATTAATAAAATTTGCAAGATTTGTGCAATAAAAAGTAATAAAATTTATGTTAAAATTTATAATTTTAAAGTTTATGTTAATTTTACTAAAAGTTAAAAAGGAGATCTCAAAATGCCCAATTTTTGAAATTTACTTAAAAATTGTAAAAGTAACAAGATATGCTAATTCTTTCCATTAACCCTGTATTAAGACATTATTTACGAAAGGTTTTCTCTTACAAAACCCTAATTTATTTCTCTACTTACAATCCCCGGAAAATTCGTTGCACCGCCTTTATGTTATATTTAATATTAATATTCCTTTGCTGCAGAATATTTTCCTAATTTCTTGGTACGATATTCTTGATTTTTGTTCATTTTTCGTAAATTTTCTAATTCTTGTCTGGTTTTACAGATGCTTTATTAATCATAAATTGTTGGAAAATTATGAATTTTGAGTGACTGTTTCCGTCTGCCGAAACGAAATTTTAAGAGTTTTTTGGTATTTTGTTCGATCCGTTCCCGAATTTGGTGGATCCTGCTGAATTTTGAAGGTTTTATCTCGAAAGCTGTTTCCTTTTTCAACTCGTCCACTGTATTTCTCTTACTTTTACTTTTAAATTTTTTCGAGTTTTTAAAGTTTTAACTTTTCCTCATTTTCTGTAGAAAAATCAATTTATAACTTTCTTATTCTTCTTCCACTTATGGAAGTTTGAGTCTGTTACGGTTGAATTTGCTGAACAATGGAAATGACATTCTTAATCAGGGTCTTAGACTTACGTTTTTTGTTAACTCCGATTTTTGGATGTCTAGGAAATTTCGGAAAATTCATTAAATGTCCGGAGTATCTGAAGCAACGGCGGCGATGGCCAATCGGGAGCCATTCAGCATGAACTCGCCTGCGCCGGCGATGAATCCGGTGGCGTCACAACCCCAATTGGAACAGCAAATGCATATGGCCTATATGAATTCTGATAGTGGCGCTGCGTTCAGGCAAGTAGGATCCTCGCCGCCGCCATTCCAATCTATTCCTGCC
>AYJT01080766.1:0-10370 GCA_001278415.1 Ocimum tenuiflorum | reverse complement strand
CAATTTCCACCAATTTCATTTTACCACAATGCAGAAATAACCAGGAATTGGGGCATTACAGAGAGTAATATGTCGGAAATTCTAATGAAATAATGTACAATTTTTTTGGTTCTTTCTTTGGGGTAACGAGAAGTTTTCTATTTTTAGCCTGTAGGTGTGCACGTGATAATTCTGTTAAAAAGAAAGAAAAAATATTTAAAATATAAGTCCATTTTGTCAAAAATAATACAAACTATTCAAAATTTCAAATAAATATATATTTTTCAAATATAAGATGCGACTTCAATTTTCTGGTACCGAAATGTTTAGCGCGCAGTATTTCCACGTCACTCAATATCAAGCTACGTAATTTATTTTAACGGAAAATATTCAATCTTAATACAAACTATGCACATTCCAGTGCCAGAAAATTGAAGTCTTATATTTGAACGGTTTCTTATAATTTGTACATATATTTGAAATTTTGAATAATTTATATTATATGTGATAAAAGACGCATTATTCATATATAATTGAATATTTTTCGTAAAAAGAATAAAAATTGCTTTTAGATCGATACAAGCAAAATTAGCAGTGAAATGGGTCTGAAATCGGGTCAAAAGTCTTTTATTTGGGCCTACAGAACTGGGCCCTTATGTCATTAGATGGGCCATAAATAGTCCCTTTTATTCCATGATTTGCTGCATCAATTTCTTATTTAACAATTATCTCATATTTGCATTTATATTGTTTTAATAATAATAGTAAACATAAAAAATTTAAAACACCTGAAAATTATAAAAAGTACATCTCTTTTCCTGATATAATAGCAAATAACAATTTTATAATGGCATATATTGTAGGTTTTTTCCAGTTTTCTGGGAGTAAATTACTTGGAATAATTCTCCCTTCATATATAGATAATATTTGACAATTTCATACACTGTTTGGTAACTAGAAAAGTGTTGGGGGAATTCAAACTCGTGAACAATTCACCCACCACAATATGAACTCTGTACAATGCTATAGAACAAATTTATTTCTTCAGGAATGTACAATACATTATATGTTAGTGGATCATAACATCAATTCACAAATGGTTATTCATTAATGTCCCATTTAATCTGCAAATCCAATTGGGGAAAGTGGTTGGGGAGATCAAAACAGCATTAATATTATGATGGCATGAAATTGGCTTGGCTCGAATGCTACGCATAGGGACAAAATGATTTTTTTAGACAAAAACTTGTGTTAGATCGCCTAAACGATTTAGCGGATTTAAATAGTTAATTTCCATCAACCCAAACTCATAATCATCCTAGATTTTAACTAAAACTCGCCTAAATCATTTAGGCGGTTTAACCGGAGATCTCTTCATTTTTCTATACTTTCGATGACGACTTCAGCAATTCTGGTCAATAATTAAGTTACCACTTCTGAAATATAATCATGTCAAGTAAAATTGGCCATTTGTCACATTATGGTACTGGTAATTTGACACAAAATTTTGAGGGAAATTCTTTGGAGGTGGTGGGGGAGTGCCCACCACAATTACAAGAGGCTATGTGGCCCACGCGGTACCCACACACTTATGTGAGTGGCGTGAGTAATGCGCATAACTGTAGTATAGAATACTCCAAATCTTCACTCAATTGTCTAACCCCCAAACAATAAAAGAGTGAAAAATATAATTTTTTCTTGATTTCATTGTCAAGTCTTTCAGCTAACTGCATTATTGTGTTACATTCTCAATTATATTGGTGAGTTTTTTATTTAATATTTTCAAAATTTTATATTTTATATTATTTTTGCAATTATGAAGTGTGGTTCATCCTACCCTATTAACGTGTATAGTATTTAAATTTTATTTTTTAATTAATTATTTTGTATTTAACTAATTCCAAATATTCTATATTCTTTTTCGTAGAATAACCTCACTTTATAATTATAAAAATTTTTATGTAAAACATGTCGAATTAAAAATTAATAAATTCGACAATGCAGTATGGAGCTGACGGACCAAATCTGTCTGATCATGCAACTATTTAGTGTCTTTAATTTTCTCCTCTTCTCCATACTATATTATACACTAACACACACATTTAATAGGAATTTAATCAATTTATACGCCTTCTGTTAAACAATGGGAGCTAGGGACAAATTATTTATAGCTGTGTCATTTTCTATCAACTGTCTTATCCTCATATATTTTTTATAATCATACATGTAAATAATTACCAATGAAATTATTGAATGAATCTTATGCCTTGTGCTACTGCAATTATATCCTCTATTGGCCAAACACAACACTGAAATTTCAAGAAAATATTTATGATTGTAGGGACCAAAACCGACTTTTTTTTATATGTATAACATGTCTATTCTTCAATTTACTATTTGCAGCTCACTCTTGTAAAAATATGAAAATCAAGTATGGGAAACGCACAATTAGCGTTATTAAGTTTAGGAAATAATTAATAAATATTAGCATACAAGTGTGATAGGCATCGCTGAATAGTTAGGAATAACTAGTTCATTATACATTGATTAATGGAATTTGTTCTTAATTTATGTTTCATTACCTTAAAACTCTGGGGTGCGGATCATCGTTACATTCTGTTGTACATCGAGTTTTTATTATTATTTATTTAATATTTATCTTTAATTTTAATTTCTTATGTTTAGTTTAATTTTACATATATTATATGAGTTTGTTAAATTCAATTAGGATATGTAATTATATTCTTAATAAAATTATAAAGTAATCAATTTTTATTGTAAATAATTAACAATAATTGGAAATAGTTTAAAGAAACATAAACTTAAACACAAAACATAAAAGTGTAACGTAAAGTATAAAAATTACATCTGTAAATAAACAGTATATAAAAAATAGAAATTTGATGTGTAACATGAAACGTAACATAAAAGTATAGTAACGTAAAAGTATAATGAGAAATTTGCACCAGTAACTTCAGTGTATTAACAATTAATTAATTACATTTGCCTCTAAAATTTATAATGTATGTCCATATTGGCGTTTAATGCTATTCCATGACCATGAGGTCCCACTTTTAAATAATCTCTCATATTTTTAAATGTGTTTTTGTCGTACAAAATTCAAATTCAAATAAAATGTAAAGAAAAAAAAAACAAAAAAAGCATAAAATTCTCCCGACAGATACGACGATTCCTAAATACACATGATGCATGGGAGTAATAAAATCCGTACATCCCTACACGCAACACTGTGGACTATAGTACTATACTTACAATTATTTAATTTTACCACAATAATTTCACGTGCATTATTTGCCTCAATTTTCTAAATATAGGACGGTATGAAAACACATTGGGACATCCCTTTAGACTAGTCTTTGTATTTATTGATTTATGTCTCCCTATTTATCGTAGAAAATAATTTATTTAAGTAAATATAATTAAATTCGTAATTTTATGTGTAAAAAAAGACACGCACACATCATTATAGTAATTATTAATGACAAATTAAATATTATTAGATAAATATGACATTTTATTATAAATTTTAAAATACCTTCTTATATTCAATATTTATTGTAAAAGTACAGTTGACATAATCATCTTTATTATATATTAAAACTTCCATTTCTTTCGATTTGCAATTCTTAAAAGAGCCACATAAAACTATGACTAAAAATGAGTCTTTTAAAAATCAATCAACGTATGATAAAGATTGACCTTAACTTTTTTTTATAATGCAATAAAGAAACAATCAAAGGAAACTGACATCATTGGAAATTCAAAGGCATCCTTGTGTCTGATGGAGTAGTTAATTTTATAAATTCTATGTCCAAAACTTTTTCTTACTCTTTATTCCTAAAAATATTTTCATATATCTACTCATTCTCGTTGCAATTTAAAAATTCGGTATCCGAACGAAAAAAGTTTATAAATACAATTATGAAACAATTAATTATAATTACAATAAAGCTAACACTAATTAGCACTGTCAACTTAAAATTAAAAGTAAAGTTTCAAAATAAAAACTTTAAAATAGAAAAAGATTGAAAATTTATCAAGAGTGTCGTAGTTTTAAGTGATCAATTTCAATAATTAGTATCATAAGCATAAATTTGTCAAGAGTGTCGTAGTGTCTAGAGCAAAAATTTTCTTTTGATATTTTAATTGTAGCTTTAAGTTGATAGTATTAATTATTAGTGTTAATATTTTTTAAAATAAAATATTTTAGTGATAGTGTTAGTATTAATAGTATTAAGTTGATAGTTTTAATAATTTAATTTTTTTTGGTTAATTGGTGTTAACTTTCACTGTAAATATAATCGATTGTTTCAAAATTATGTACTATATTTTTCAGGTTTAAATCTAATTTAATCATTCCAATCAATTATTCCATAAAACATGATGTTTTTGTGTGGGAAAATCATATTGTAGTAAATTAACATATGTGTTTATATTTATGTGTTGTGTGAATAACAAAATCGGACTATATTTTTCTTTGCTTTATAAAAAACACATACACATGAATAACATAAAATATGCTAGTAAATAAAATAAATTAGAAAATATAGATACTAGATATAGTAAATAAAACATATTAAGATAATAAATTAATAGTTATGTGATAGATTTGTGAATAAAATAATAAAAAATAATGATAATGATGTTACTGTAAATTTTAACGGGAACACCGTGCAAATCATTTTAGTATTATATATACGTATATATAGATAGATTTGTTGATTGTTATATGAATATTTTTAGTAAAAATTTATACTTGTGACTGAAGGTTACGAGTTCATCAATCCATCACTAGTGTGCTTTATGAGTTGTGTACCTACGCGTGTATTTGAAATCATACAGTTATATTATTATTAAGGAGGTAACTTGTTAGACTGTTTAAATTATTTTGACGAGTTTGAATTTAATATTCATGACAAACATGAGTTTGAGTTTAAGATTTAGGGTGAGTATGAATTCGGATTGATGAAAATTAACTATTTAGATCTGCCTAAATCGTTTATGGGGTCTAACACAAATTTTTGCATTATTATTTAAGCACAGAGTTTTATCGCCATAACTTTGGAAATGGGGTAAGTGAACGTGTAGGGAGGGATTAATATGTGAAAATTAAAACTGTGTAAACTTATGAAACAATAATGCATTAAAAGAAAATATGATGCACTTAATTACATACAAGTCTTTTACTCAAAAGAACTTGGAAAAACTTTCATAGCAATACCTTATTATAAAATGAGTTATTCAATTAATTTCTAGTTCTCATACGTTAGGGAATTTTTATATAATAAGTTCTCTGTTTGTGAAGGAGAGTAGTTTTCGTGAGAACTCCTAACTTGAATTGGAAACTGCATAATATATGCATAATAATGCATGAAATAACACATAATATTAATACACCTACTTATATTTGAGTTTTTAAGTTGAAAAATATGTAAAAACGTTCATGTAATCAAGTGCATTATTTAGAAGTTGTTTGCTGCAATAAATTGTGCAATTTTTAGTTATTGTATGCTGAGAAGCTTTTATTTAATCCATTATCCATATATTATTATATTAATCAACATATATTCATATAAAAAAAAAAGACAGAAAGTGCACCCATCTCATCGTGTTGCACTAGTGGTCTGGTAAAGACATCTGATCTGCCCTCCATATTTCAAAATTTACCAGAAATTAAAATGTACTTATGCTCTTTATTCAGCTTTCTTTCCAATATATATAATATATACATATAAATTTATTATCAAATATGAACTTAATTCATTTCTTTTTATTAGTGTTGAAAAAGATTGGCAGCATAGGGAGTGAATTACAATTTTTTGTCATTGTTATATTTCATTTTGGTCCCAAAGATTTACTTTTAGTTCCAAAACAAAAACATTTATAATTTCAGTCCCAAAATCAACGAATTACTATGTGAATTACGTACTCATTTGCTTAGTTTATTTTATATTTAGCTTATATAGTTCTTAATGATACAAAGAAATTTGAATTAAAAATATCAAAATAGTTTTTAATCTAAAATTGCAAAAATATTTTGACGAAAAATTTGTTGATGGGACAAAAAGTGCAAATACGAGAATAAAAATAAATTTTTTGGACCAAACTAAAACGGTTATGTGTCTTGTAGGACTGAAAATACAATTTACCCGCAACATATGTATATTCTTGCACATTCCATGAGACTTTTCTTTTGCGATTTTCTCTACATGGTGCTTAGGGGAAAAAATAAAAGTGTGCGTTACATCGTAACGAACAAGACTGTGATAATTCAATTTTTTAGAAAATGTTAAATATATAACTATTCTTCTCACATGATTTTTATCTTTTGAGAAAAGTGAAACATAACATGCAAAAAATATAAAAAGAAATAAAAAGAGAAAAGGAGAAAAAGGGCATGCAGGGAAAATAAATATAGAAATATAAAGGTGGGTTTGAAAATAAATTAAATAATAATTGTAAAAGTTAGAAAATGACAAATTAAATACCAATGGATCATTTCCTAATGATGATTAGGTTAAAACACATTAGCTTGGCAAATGAGCCTAGATTTAAACAAAACAAAATATAAATAGCCTAATTCTATAATTTGGACATATATGCAATGAAAGTAGAAAAATATTAAATTATGTTAAAAATTGTGCGCCAACTATCCAAAATTTTAAATAAATGTACAAATTATCATAAATTGTTTAAATATAGGATGGTTTTAATCTTCCGGCACCTGAATGTCAATAGTTTATATCATAATTGAATATTTTTCATAAAATGGATTACGTGAAAAAATTAACGTGGTTTAATATTGAGTAACGTGGAATTGCCGCATTCTGAGTTAACTATCCGGTGCCAGACGATTGACATCGCGTCCTATATTTGAACAATTTTTTATAGTTTGTATATTTATTAAAATTCGAATAGTTTGTATTGTTTTGAACAATGCACGTAATTTATAACATGTTTGAATATTTTCCCTTAAATTTAAGTATATAAATTTAACATATAAGCCCAGTTCTAAAGAGTGCAAGCCAAAAACATCGTACATTTTTCCCTTTTACTATTTACTATGGTATCATAGTTTATAAAATTGGTTGTGACATGTATCACATGGGCACAATGACTTTGACTAATTGGAATTGAATTTGTACCCCCAAATAAGAAACATATTTCTCACCCTATAAAATCAAAATCTCATTATTAATACACGAGAGAGATAGTTGAACCATATGAGTTCACTAGCTACCTCACATTATATTTTTCTTTTTAATTAATAAAAAATCTAATTGACATTAGTATTACTAAGTTTATAAGCTGCAATATGCCTGCTCTCAAAATATATATATATACACCTAATACATGCCATAATTGCCTAGATAATTCTATCGTACGTAATTCTCAGGAAAAAATCTTCTTTATACTCGGAGTTAAAGCCTTCGACGCACGTTATATGTATAAATATCTAATGTAATACACATTTTCTGCAGCACACAACAAATATTAAGATTAAAGAAGGATTAAGGAATTAGCATCAATTTATTATATTATTATTGGGATCCCCATCAAATCAAACTATTGGGGTTAGCTTATTATGTCTCAAATTGATATTTGATATTATACAAGAGTAAGACTTGTATATATCTATATATATATTGCATTAAATTATTGCAGACTTACGATTCTTCTTGAACGTAGCATGCATGTGTGGCTCGGAATTGAAAATATTCGGGGAAGGTTTTTTAATTCTGCAACGCACCTCCTAATAAATTATTTTTTCTTGTAAATAATATATAATATGTTTGTTGTCAGAACCATGCTGTGCCGCCACTATGCGAAATAGTAAAAAGTGATCGCTTTTTCTTTTAAAAAAATAATTCAATAACTATTTAAATTAAAGACTTTTTCCTATTTCAAATACTTCTTTATTCCGTTTTTTCCATAAAAATGTTATTATGAACAAATTTTATGTTATAATTGTCCTTTTATTTGCATTAGGTGCAATATTACCATTAATCACATCCCGATATACTCATACAAACTCGAAGATCATAAAAAAGATCCAATTCTATATATAATTTTACATCACTCATCTCACACCGAATTCTTCAAATATGCAAATACGAGGATTTCTTTAATAACTTGAAATTATTCAGTATGTAAATGTGAACTGATGCGATCTTTTGGCTTTTTTTTTTTTGGAGTGGATGAGAATCGATATCGAGATTTTTATTAGGATATCTTTGCACACAATGAACACTGAAATTAAGAGCTTGAGATCTCTCACCAGATACCTATTAAAAATATTCTAGTATATCGTTAAATTTCAAATTAAGTTTTGAGACAGATTGAGGACTAAAAAGCAACAAAACACATTCACGAGTTTTTAAACGACAATGTATATATCGAGAATCTCATATCTTTTATCTTACTCTATTTAAAGTAACTAAACTTTGTGATTAGCCACTCTAGTTCGTTCTTAATTATGATTAATCCCCTCTTAATTATTTTAGTTTTAACTTTAATTAAATCGAGAACTTTCTCAATACTTGTTGCTAATAATTAAGCTGCTAACCTCCCTAAAATTTGACTTCAAAATTTAGATTAACTAGTCATTAATAATGGATCACGCTAGCCTTTATAGGTATTAGCTCATGGCGGAAAAAATGTTACACGCCAATTAGCTAGGTTTGATATGCATCTAATATTTGTTTGAATTGTGCATAAAATAATGCTCATTAGAAAGACAAAAATTTGTGTTTACGTATCTAAATAATTTAGATGGATATAAATAATTCATTTCTATCAATACAAATTTATACCCATTATTGATTCTGTTGGAATTTGTGATCACAAGGGGTTGTATAAAAAATTTCAAGGGCCAATATATTTAAATTTCAACGAAATTAAATAGCATAGCATTGATCTACGTTTCGAGTAAATGAACGTAGTATATTTATTTTCTCAAATCCGAATTCCGATGAGTGAGAAATAGTGGTCGAAAGTTGGTCGGTCACTTGGTGTAGTAAATGATGGTGATGGGAAATGTGTAGGAACACAATTAATGTGTTTAATTGTCCCACATTTAATCAAGGTTAGAAGAGTTAATAATGAGGTTAATAACAAGTGCGTCCATGACAGTAATGTGTGGAATACCCACACACACACACATTGTCGCCGCCTGGTGCCGTGAGTCGTGGCCTTGGCCTTGAATCTTGACAATTGGTCTTGGATAGTCTTTGGGCCTTGGTCGGGCCGAGTATTATACTTTTTGGGCCTCGATGTTGGGCTATTCGGGGTCAGCCCAGTGGACGACATGTGGAACGCCAATGGGCGTCCAGACGTGTGGTAAGCGTGTACTGCCACAACGTGGCACGTGGTCAGCTACTTGAAGGATGAAGCCGTTTTGTCTTTGGGGATAGAACGTCGGATTCGTGAGCACTGCTTGGGAAAAAAAATAGTTTTAATCGAACAAAACTCGGAAAAAATTATTTGCATATTCCAAAATCAGAGCACTCCCACAATAATAAAATAATAGATTAATATTAGAAATTAAGAAATAATCGAATTTTAAATTATAACAAAATTAAAATAGTATTCAAGTGTTAAAAACTTTTATCAGATAATGAAAAAGCTAAAGATACATAACTCGTGAAATTGAGAAAATGAACAAATATTGGTGAGGGATAAAAACAATATATTTCGAAGATTAACCGACGACTGTATAGAGATTGGAATGTACGTTAACTTTTTTATTCAGAGAAAACAAATTCTTCAGACATATATCTGAATTTTGAGATGAATATTTAGAGGCAAAAAAAATTATAGAATTACTCATATAAAAAATAAAATCACAAGTGTATGATTTCAACTTAAAAATTGAAGAGTTACGATTGACAACGATTTGGGAAGTACAAACACAGCACGCAGTAAAATTTGCGTAATTACAGTTGAATAATACTTTTTTTAAGGGAATATATTCAAACATATTAGAGGTCTTTTATAAAAAAAATAATATAAACTATTCAAAATTTTAAATAAATATATAAATTATAAAAAATTATTTTATTAAACCCGATTTCAATTTTCCAACATCGGAATATCAAGTTAGTACGCGATATTTTTACGTCACTCACATTAATTTTGTCATATAATCTATATTAAAGGAAAATATACAACCATAATCCAAATTATGTATATTTCAATTTTAAAAAAGTAAAATCATCTTATATTGAATAATTTCTGATAATTTATATACTTATTTAAAATTTCGCATATGGTATTATTTTTGACAAAACCGAGGTAATGCAATTTCTATCGTAATTGAATAGTTGGTCCTTAATTTATAATAATAGTTTTAAACTTTGAAGTTTACCCAC
>AYJT01080746.1:0-10141 GCA_001278415.1 Ocimum tenuiflorum | reverse complement strand
CATCAAGATTGTTATGACTCAGGTTTACTTTGCTCAGCTTTGTGCAACGTTGTGTGTATGGGTGTGTGTGTTTTCTTAAATAGATGTGGTGCAACTATGGTGGATGATCATTTTTACACAATGATGTTAGATTTTGAGTAACATCCATGCTATGTGTATGATTTAACTAAGACCAATTATATTTTTAATAAATAAGGAAATAATCCAAATATATCACTATTTTTATTTTTAAATTGAGGAGATAATATATCACTATTGAGTTAATAGGCTTTATATAGTTATATAACAACAAAAAGCGTAACATTATTATGTAATAGCGAATCCATTATTCATTTCTATGTTATTACATTTTATACAACACCTCATGTTTTTGAATAAGAGAAGGTTAGAATTTGATTTTCACTCCCCTTTCCTAATTAAAAAAAAGTGTCATGAACTTTTTCATATTATAAAAATTAAGAAACCATTTAAAATGGTTTCATACAGCTAATTAGATAACCTACTTTCAATCTCAAAAAATAACAGTCAAACGTAAGTGGCTATGATGATAATTGTATAGTTTATGTATAACAGGATCGAAAATACAATTTACTCTAAAAAAATATATAAAACACTAAAGCTTCAATTCTTCTCTCATGATAATCTAAGCCAAATGGGTGTCAATGGGATCTACATGAACGAGTTATGGAGCTTCCCTAAGATAAACAATAGAAAAATATGTTTTATTTAAAGAATTAAAATAAACTATTCAATTTTATACATTAAACACATGGCCATATCTCTAAAAACTATAAACTTCAACTCGAGGCCCGTTTACAACTTGTTTCTGAAAATAGTGATTAAAATAATTGTTATTCTCTATAGAAATATAGAAGATGAGTCTAGAGGATTTATCAATATATCTTCTTACCTTTTTTTTTCTTCCTCTCTAGATCTCTCTCTTTTTCTTTTTTTGAGTTGTCGGTGGGTCCAAAGACTTCATTTCTCTGAGTGTTTCTTCAAACTATTCTCTTCTAATTATCATTCCGCCGACTTTACTTAAAATAAAAAAGGCAAAAACTTGCGCGGATTTAAATAGTTTGTTTCTACCAACTCAAATTCATACTTGTCCTAGATCCTAAATTCTAATTCATATCTCTCCTGAATTTTAAACTAAAACCTGTCTAAATCATTTACACGGTCTAACCGAAGCCTTAAAAAAAAAAAAATTAACATTCCGCCAACCATCACCACCCCCGACACGCTTGTGTGTGTATAAACAAATAATATAATACGATATAAAAATGTAGAATTTATGAAGAAAAGAAAAAGACAAGCAAGAAGAAATTTCTGAAATTTGTATGTCCATATTCCAATAGAGTACTGAAACATATATGATGAACAACATGGAAGAAACGAGTTAGAACTTATATCTTCATCGATCGTCATCGTTCTATTACTGTTTAGAGGCATATGTACCAACTATACAAAACTCTCAAACAATAAAAGGAAAAAAGGAATAAAGGAAAAGCAAAACGACAAAAGAAAAAGAAAAAGAAAACACAAGCCAAAAGATTATTCTTTGGAGTTCCTCCATTACATAACGATGTTGTGCTATACTATTCGGATTAGTGAGGTATGAACTGATCAATGTGTATCATATTTTTAATATAGAAAAATTTCATCTGATTCGTTCTTCATCGATGAGTACACATTTCATAATCGGACTGTGTGATATAATGCGTAATATCATTGAATAACAAATGATCGTCATCGAAGATTATTAGGCAACTAGGTGACTGAATAAAGTAAATCTCCACTTATGAATAAAAACATGATATATAGTACCTGGTTGGCTGTCTAGTGTCTGTAGTGGGAAAGAGAGGGTGGAGAAATAGCAGAAAACAAACTGCACTAACCGGAGAAGCAACAACATTTTCAACAACTGCCGCAGGAAAAGAATTCCTCCTCTGCGCGTAAGGTTTACAAAATCAATAAATTTGTATTTCAAAAATATTTTAGTTAACAAGCTCGCGAGTCAGATCACTAATTTCCTTACACATAAATTACACTGCAAGCGTGTGGGCACACTTAGAAGAGTATCATATCCACCGGAACTCATACACAGAAAAACTCTTAAGTGCCGACATATTGTTTGCTTCATTATTGTGTAGGCTCCGTAGACACATCATATTCGAGTTATTATAAAGTTGATTAACCTATAAAGTTAATGGTGAAAAGAAAGAAAGCTTATCCCTGCAGTTATGCACTCTTGGAACAGGAACCTGTTCATATGAAACTAAGTTTAAAATTCAAAGAAGAGACAGTAGTATTCCATGCATTAATTTATATCTTCATAATACATAGTTGATCGGAGAGCATGGTTGAAGAAGTAGCCAGAAAGAAGCTGTACGATGCTGCCGCAAAAGGCGACGCAACAACGTTTGACGAGTTGCTGCAAGAAAACCCATATCTCCTCGACAACGCGTCGTTTGCATGTTCGAATCGAACGCCTTTACACGTAGCAACACTATATGGAAATGCAGAGATTGTGGAGAGCGTGTTGAGGAGAAACCCCCAGCTAGCTGAGGAATTAGATGCCCAAAAATCATCGCCTCTTCACATTGCAGCAGCAAAAGGGTACGTCGAAATAGCCGCTAGATTGCTAACGGGAGCTCCCAACATGTGTTGGGCACGTGACTTCCAAGGTATGAACCCGATTCATGTTGCAGCCATGAATGGGCATGTCGAGATTCTCGAAGAGCTGCTTCGACTGGATCCTTCTCCTGCGAGGGAGAAGGTTGACCGTGGGCAGACCGTGTTGCATCTGTGTGTGAAGCATCGTCAACTTAGGGTGTTGGAGTTTTTGGTGGAGAAATTAGGTGATAATCTTGTCCGTACAAAGGATGATGATGGTGAGACTTTATTGCATTTGGCTGCCGGATACAATGACTTTGAGGTATCTAAATTTGCGAACATACAACTTTCACTTAAATTTTAAGTATTATACCATCAAATCTTGATATCAAATGTCGAATGTTTTATTTATACGATTATATATTATACTATGTGCAAATATGTTGCAATTGATTGTAGGTCGTCAATCTTTAATTTCTCTACCTTCACAAGCTTTGATATACTAAAATATTGAGAAAAATGTGGAAAAGCCATGAAAATGAAAACAAGTAATTTTTGAGTAGAAATAGAATATTTATAGAGTTGAAACAGTATGATTAATTTTTGGATTTGATTTTAGATTCCAAATAGAAAAATCCAGATAGATTGCATAGTTTCATGGTTCTTGGGATATCATTTATATCATAACTCTACTTGATGCGATTAGATTAGGATATAAATATATAATGATGATTTAGCAAACCGTACGTATATGTAAAGTTGTGAGAATCTTCTATAGATTTTATCTTCAAATTCTCTTTGCTTCCTAAGAAATCTGGTAGAAGATGTTTTGTAGTACAGCAACTTAATTAATTACATTAGTTTTTCATATATTGACAATGAAACGACAAAACTGTGATAAAATTAATCTTTTATTTATAAAACTCCTTGGGTTTTCTTCCCTACATATCATTTTGCAATTGCCACATTACACCTTTGTGCAATATGTTACGTAACGAATTTATAATATATTTTTAGTAATTACGATTTTTAACTATAATATTTTAATTTAATTTTATGAACATTACATAATTTTATTAAATTCAAATTAGATTCTATAATATTATTTATTTTCATTTATTACTGTTTTTTGACTCTAAAAAGTTGATTATTGTACAATAATTTTTAAAAATAATTACATATCATAATTGAATCTAACAAACTCACATAATATCCTTAAAACTAAACTAGCATACAAAAATAAAATTGAAAAAAACAACGTTACCTAAAACATAATAAAGATTTTATGTGTAGCACAAAGGTATAACATAATATACACACCTTATCTTTTATCTTATGTGTGTTGAATTCTTGATGAAAAATGTGCAATGCATGTGAAGAATATGAGATTAGCTAGGACTGTTTCTAAGTGATGATGATGACGACATCAAATATGGTTTCAGATGATTGAATACTTGGCGCAATTAGATAAAATAGACAAGAAATGTACAAACTCAAAGGGTGAAACGCCACTGCAAATCTTGGACCAGAGCTCTCCCGACACAACCCCTCAAGAAATCAGACAACTCCTGACATACGAAGAAGAAGATGCAAAACAAACGAAAGACATCCTCGTCAAGGTGAGCGACGCCTTAATGGTGGTCGCGATCTTGCTAGCCACAATGGCCTTCCAAGCGACAGTAAACCCCCCTGGCGGTGTGTGGCAGGAAGACTCATCGCAGCATAAAGCGGGCGAAGCAGTGATGGCATCTAACCGCCCCAAGATATACAATCACTTCATACGAGCTAACACGGTGGCTTTTGTCTCTTCCATGATCACTATCATCTTGATCATCGACGGTAGACCTTCAAGAATATTGTTTTTCAATGCATTCACCTTTCTCATAACGTGGGTGTCGGTGGCATCCATCGCAGTCAGTTATGGAGCTTCGGTATTGGTGATCACCCCCGATATGGAAGCCAGATCATTTAACCTTGTTATCTACATAGTGGTCGCTGTCTTCTCGGCCCCCTTCGCATTTGATGCACTCAATTTTTTCTTCTTGAAGCTTAAATTTAAAATTCAGGATAAGATAAATGATCGTTTTAATGTGCATTGAAGAACATTTTGTAATACTTTTTCTTTAGATTCTAAATATCTTTATCGATTGGCTATATATCATACGGATTATAAACGAAATAGTAAAGAAACAACACAAGATTTACGTGGTTCGGCAATGTGTCTATGTCCACGAGAGAGGAGCAATCTTATTATCTGTTTTTGTGTGTGTTGCAGCTACAATGACAAATACAAAGTATTTATGTAACCCTACTTAGGTACAAAAGACTGCGCTCCTGCTCCGCTCCGCAAGACCTTGTTCGCTCCGCTCCACAGGCATATGCCTTTAGCCTTTCCTTGTTGACATATATGGGCCACATCAACAAATGTCATTTTATATAAATTCCGATCATTCGAAGATGTAACTTGTTTGCTAGTTTTAAGCATTTTGCATAGATTTTTATACAATTTTGGTATTCATGTAGTACTGTACACGAATGAAGGTGATGGATTGATACGAAGCCTAATGTATCAAGCCTAAAAGCACAAACAGTATTACCATGAAAAACTCACCGACAAGAAATAAGTAATACAAACTTGATGTATAATTCTTGCATGTAATTTCCGAAGACTGACCCATTGCCAGATGCCTGTGCACCAACAGCAAACATAGCTTCTTCATGAACACTAAACTGCTCCAACCAAACACATTAAGGAAAAGCAGCATAGTACAAAAGTTTGGGGCTCCGACCCTGGGCGGTCGCACCTGCGGCACTCCTTCAGGGCTGGCTCTGGTCCTCGTTGGTTAACAAGAAATTCTTTGCTTGGGAGAGGAGATAAAGAAAATCCAAAGTCCACTTGTATACGAGAAGTATTATATTCAAAATCGAGAATCTTTGCACAAATTTTGGGTCCCACAAACGTGGATTCGGTGTGCGCTTCGGATCCTCTGCTCCAAAGTGTGCTCCATCCTCTGCTCCAGCCCAGGATTTGCACCACGTGTGCTACCAGCTAACGGCAAGGGACATCAACATTATTCTCTCGTTGTGCTGATTTAATTAAAAAAAAGGAAAGAGAATGGGTTCTGCTGCAGAAGGAAATTCGAAGAGTCGGAAACCACAATCAACAAGGAATGTTATTGGCGCAAAATCCTTCCAATTTTGGCTCTGTACGCTAGTTTGGAAAACGAATTAACAGAAATATTTTCAAACTCTTTTGCCGCTGCAACAACTCCCGTCGATCACCTTGTTTCGAATCGGTTTTCGTCGGAATTCTGCAACTAGTCTTCTTCATCGATGCACAAGGTAATGACACGTCTTCTATTCTTTGCACTGAGTTACTGCATTTGTGCGTCAAAATAATCTATCAACTTGAATTAAATTTAGGACTTTCTTGTTCTCCGTTGAGTTCTATTCAACGCTCGCCACATGTTCGACAAATACATCAATCATAATTTGTTAACTCCTCTGTCTTTCTAAAGAAGAAAAAAAAATTCTTGTTCCTCTGAGGAGAAAAAAAGCCAATTCTGATTTAACTATATATTTTAGAAAAACTGATGGCGAGAGCGGAGTTCCTGTAGACCTGTTTTGCTAGTTCTGATTGTGTAAATATGAGTTTTCATTTTTCTTGTGACTATATTAAGTTTAGATTTTTTTTCTTCAACAGTCGATGGATACAATTGATATTGATGCATGTCGTAGACTCGATTTTAATGAGCCTAATGAAGAGGAATTGGCAAGTGCAAGTGGGGAAAAGCTGGTGAGCCATTGTAACATTGTGGAGGAGAAAATTTCGAAAATTGGTAGGGAATTTGACACTGAAGATATAGCATACAAATTCTACAATGATTGCAAAAGCAATGGATTTTAACATCAGAAAGCACCGAGTTCATGTTGATAGTAATAAAAGGATACTCGATAGGACGTTTTGTTATTCACAGCAAGGGCATGGATTACAAGACAAAAGAGATGCTAATGTTAAAGCTCATCGTACAGAAACAAGAAAGGTTGTAATGTATTCATGAAAATTAACGGACGCTATTCAGGGAAGTTTGTTGTTAGTAATTTTATCGCTGAACGTAATGGCCACGAGTTAGCGAGTCCAAATAAGTCTTTTCTCTTGAGATCCTATAGAAACATAACTATGTTGCAAGCTTCACAGGCACATGATTTGGATAGTTCGGGCATAGCACCAAAATCAAGTTTTACCTTCATGGCATAGCAGATGGGTGGTCGCGAAAATGTTGGATTTATATTGGATGATTACAAGAATTACTTGCGTTCAAAGAGAACAATAGAAATGAGGGTTGGTGACACAGGAGGCGTGTTAGAATCTCTACAGAAAAGACAGTAGAATGATTCTAACTTTTTTTTTTCTGCAAAAAATTCTCAATTGAAATAAATAAAGAGGTCAAACTAAACTCAAAAGATGAAAAAATATTTAGAAAACGATGGAGCCAGTTGAAGTGAAAGAATATAGAAAATTAATTGTAAGGTTGCAAGAAGTACAAAAAAGAAATGTAAAAGTAAATATCACAATGAAAAGTAATATAAAGATTATACTAAAATTTCAAATATATCATAAATAAGAAAAGAAAAATACTTTGATATTTCGAACTACGTTAATTTGTATTTAATAAAAAATAACAAGAAAGATCTAAATTGGTCGAGGTTAAATAACAAAAAATTAACTTTACATACTTTAGATGCACAAAGTAAATTATTTATACATATCAAAATAAAATATTTTGTACCAATTTTTACTCTCTCTAAGTAATATTTTAACTTTTAACAAATTCGTTGATTATTTCTAGAATTTCATTAAATAATATTTTTAAAATAATATTAAATATTTCATTTTATATAATTTTATTTAAGATAAATCCATACAAATACATTAATTATTTTGATTAAATGAATCCATTATTTTTTAATCTACTAATTTAGATCGACAAATATAATACTATTATTATAGTATTTTATACAAATAAATGATTAAAAATGTATAAAAATTATATTATTTACAATTTAATCGTTTTAAAACAAAGAAGGTTTACGTGCGTTGTAGGTGATCTAGTATTAATGAAAAAAGTGTATTAACTACTTATATTTCTACTTATTTATTTTCAAATCTCTCTCCACTCCATCATCGTTCATTTCTATGTCTTATCTACTCTATATATAAACATTCCTTAATTATCTTCTCTTTATTTGGAAAGGATTCTTAATATCTTATTTTGGAATTTCTTTCTTTTATCTTATGATATTGTCCAGACAAACAGTGTAGAAAAATTCGCCAATGGCGGCTGTACCAGCTTCTGCATTAAATTTGACAGCGACCTCCAACCATCGACTGAACTTGCACATGCATGTCCATGATTTTTTTTCCTTTAGAGGGAATTTGCGCTTCATATTCACTGATTGACGTACGTTTCCTGAGAAATGAGAAGGAAAACACGGAGAAACTTCTCTTGGTTCCGCCATTGTGTGGTAGTCTCTCTATATAAACACACTGACGGTTCACATGGAGTCGCGTAGAAAGAAGGCTATAGAAAAGAAAAGAAGTAGATTACTATAGCAGGAAAGGATGGCTAGGGAAGAAACAGAAAAGGAACTCTATGATGCAGCATTCAAAGGGGATTTACCCACATTTCAACTTCTTCTTCATTTCTCCTTTATGTGGTTTCATTTCCAGGTTCAAGAAACCTTCTGCAAATAGCAACTCTCTACGGACAAGCGGCCATTGTCGAAGAGGTGTTGACGATTCATCGGCGGCTAGCTCGCAGTTTGGACTCCCAAAATTCGACGGCCCTTCACATTGCAGCAGCAGAAGGAAACCTTGAAATCACCCAAAAACTAATGCGAGCAGCCCCTGGGATGTGCTGGTGGCGCGACTGCCAGGGCATGAACCCGATTCATCTTGCCGCCGTGAATGGGCGCGTCGAGATCGTCCAAGAACTCACACAACACGACTCTTTCTCTGCTATGGAGAAGGTGGATCGCGGACACACAGTGTTGCATCTGTGCGTGATGCACCGTCAGCGTATGGCATTCGAGTTTTTGGTGGGACAATTTGATAATAATTTTATCAATACGAAAAATGATGATGGGGAGACTTTATTGCATTTGGCTGCGAAATACAATGAAGTTAAGGTAACAACCTGTCTTTTTCTCTTGCATTCCCTGACATGGATACACATGATATTTCAGTATTGATGTTTTACATATGGGAACCGCCCCATTTAACAAACTGAAAATTTGAAACAATTCGTCTTATCTAGGATTGAGTCGGTACTGGTCCTTTTTAACCATACCGTATACCGTACCGTCAATTTTTTTCGTTATACTGAAGTTCGGTATAACACAATCAACATATCGTTGTTGTGCCGTTATTTCGGCATACCGAAAATTTTTACCGAAAAATTGTCAATTTACTGTGATTTTTAACACAAGACAAAAGATCACCAGCATTCATAAGAGGATTGCATCTTGAATGTAAAAAAATTGAATGGTTTTAAGAAAATCGCATCTTGAATATCAAGAAACTCGATAGTTTTAAAAGAAACTCACAATGACACCATCTTCCCACTTACAATTCTAATCAAAATCTGAAAACTTTATACTCACCAAAAGGAACAAAATAAACTCACAAATCTGAAAACAGAGAAAGTAAATAACCGAAAAGGATCGGGATACTTATTTTACAGATCTGAACAAGGAGAAGATGAAGAACACAAAGGGAACAAAATATTTAACTCACGGGTCTAAAAACGAAAATGTAATTGAGGGTTAATTATCTTCTTAGATCTACGCCGTGATGTTGGAGCGAGAGAGGGGTGTTTAGGCGCTGCAGTGGCCGGCGAGTGATGGAGAGCAGTCGGAGAAGACGGTGGCGACGGTCGGTCAGCGGCGGTGAGATGGGACTGAAGGTGAGATGTTCAAAGTAGAGACGAATCACCAAACATCGAAGAGAAGCAGTAGGTTGAGGGAGATGGGAAATGAGACGGGTGAGAAAGAAATTGCTGGCGGAAATGGGGGAGGGGGCGGCGAATATGATAGAGGCAGAAATGGAGTGGGTATGAGAATTGGGGAATTAGAGATTAGAGTTTAGTTTTTCTTTTTTTTTTTTTTGAGAATGAGTGATTAGAGTTTAGTTAATGAAATAAAATATATAAACAATAAAGATAATAATATTATTTCGGTACGGTACGGTATATGCTGCAGATTTTACAAATTGCATACCCGTTATCGTATTAAAAATTACGGTAATGTAACAGTATCATACCGTTACCGTTACCGTTACCGTATTAAAAATTACTCATTTTTATACTCTAATTCAAAACCAATTCCACAAAAGAATTAAAATCCTTCGTTCTGATAATGGGGGTGAATTTGTGAATCACCATGAAAACTTTCTGTCACCAAAAAGGTATCATCCACCAAACATCCTACCCGTATACTCCTGAACAAAATGGGGTTGTCGAGAGAA
>AYJT01080736.1:0-12961 GCA_001278415.1 Ocimum tenuiflorum | reverse complement strand
AGGAGGTTCATTTCACGAAATTGGCTCTGAAAAATAGGCATTGGGATGAGACATATCTAGCTACCTTCATTATTTGCTGGTTACGCACCTTTGTTCTTCTAGATGGTGAAGTTAAAATCGTCCATCTGGAGACATTCAAGATGACGAGCAAGATAGACGTTGGAGAAAAGGTGGCCCTTACTGTACCGGTCCTTGCCACATGGACTTGTAACATGCCGAATAATGAAGAGGTCGTTTTGTACATTTATGACGGCAAGCAAAGAGAGTCTATGAAGTTTCTTTTCATGGTCATTTGCTCGAGCTATCTAGCTAGGTGATCAAGAGACCATTTTTCCATCGACCCCTACAGTCCACACTGTTTTAGCCGCCAATTTGGGTTTTATCAACTCACAGCAGGACTTATCGACATGGAATTTCACAAAGCTTCTCTAGAGGAGGGGTTCAAATACTAGCGGCTCTACGTGTTGCAAAAGTCTATGTCCATAGCTTACTTTCCTGGTCCACTTTCCCATCCGAGAAAGTTTGTTTGCGTGGGGTACAAGTATTGGTGGGATCATGCATACAAGAACTTTCTTGACGAGAATATTGAGAATATTGTGATTCTGATTCCTCCAAAGTCAGATGTCGATCATGAGGTTGACATTCCTTAGGCAAACGAAAAGCCACCGATGCTCCTATTGATAGCTTGGAAGACATTTGGAGCACAACATGGATTGTCATTAGAAAAGGAAGAGGCAGGATAAGTCTATACGCGTTGTTGATAGTCAATCCAATAATAGCTGTAATCAAATAGACAAGGTCATAAACGAGGTTCACTCATGTTTCCATCTTAGTCCATTTTCTTTTTATTTTTCCCTCGTAACTTTTTTCTTAACTCCTTATGCACGTGTAGGCAATGAGAGATGTCCTTGGTTTGGGTATCTCGAAGGGCTCTTCAAGAAGCTTCGACTCTCTTCAAGAAGCTTCGACTCAAGTAGGCGTGATCAAACAACCAAGGTGGGTCAATTAGATGAGATGAATGTTGCAGAGCATGTGCCACAAGTTGACGTTGTCTCTCATTTTAATGGAGAAGATATCTTTCATGCCTATTGCTAGTCGTTTCTTGAGAATTGCTGGGGTGGACCTCTATCGACTTAATGTCGTCCATTCGTGATGAAGTGTTCAAAGGGTTTCGATATATGGAATGTACACCTCACAACTTTGATCTCTCCCATTTGCGAAGAAGTGTTGAGACGATCTTTGTCAATATTGATGCTTATGACGAGGCACGATCGACATCATCTGAGCTCCAGAGGTGTTCTTCAGAACGTGTGAAGAAGATGAAAAAAATGCATTCATGAGGCCCAGTTTGAAGAGAAAGAGAAAGCCGACCGGATTGAGTCTACCAAAAAGAAGATTGTTGATCTCGATGAGATGATAAAGACTTTGTCCATATCCTTATAAGAGGATATTGCTTCGCACATATCCATTCAGGAGAAAATCAAAGACTACAAAGAGGAGTTAGCCAGGGCCAGTAAGAGCTTCAATGAAGAAATTTACTAGGGATTGAAGAGTTCTCGATCCCTCCTCGAAGCTGCATGAAAGGCTTTGGAAGATAGAACCCTTGTGCATAGGACTTACTTAGTTTGTTGTACTTTTTTTTACTCTCCTTCTGCATTGCAAGTAATAAACTCCATTTCGTTGGTCTTTTCTTTATCATATCTTCTTTGTTAAAAACTTTATCTTCGAGTATCTAACTTGACAATCTCCATGTGAATCACGATTAAGATAATCTCAACGCGACTTATCATCGGACTAAGATAATTTCAACAGAATTATGACTGAGCTTAGAAAATATCTAAGTTGCCTACGTACCCATTAAAGGAATCAGGTCAAAATGAAGTTCATAAGAACAACTTGAGATTTTGATGAGGGGGAGTCGTACACAATTTATACTCTTGGGGGGTCAAGAGTGACTATTCTTTAACCACTACAGACAAAGTAGGTGTAATATTTTAACAACATAAACACATTTGGTTGAAAAGATTAGCAGTTTAGCCACATGCACTTTCGTTGGTAGATAACCATGCAGTTTAAACTCGTGCGATAAGAAGTGGTTTTCTTGATTTGTGACATGTAGCTTAGGCTCATACGTCAAGGAGCATGGTCTTTAAAGTTTTTCAACGTGCAGGTTAGGCCCGTGCGTCAAGGAGCATGGTCTTCTTGCTTTATTCTTTCTTTTGCTTTCTTTTCATTCTCTCTTCCTTTTTTTCCTTTCTTTTTCATGGACATGCCATTCATTTTGCCTTCAAGGGTAATAACGCTTCAGGAATTTTCCATTAATTGGACCAACTCAGACATGGTCTTTGGAGAGGAGACGATAGGCGTCGTTGGTGTAAACTTTCTTGACGACGTATGGTCCATCCCAACTCGATGCGTGGTGATGATAGGTCTTCTTATGGCGAGAACTAGATCTCCCACTTGAAAAGATCGAGCTCGGACCCTCTTGTTGGACACCTTTGAAAGTCATTCTTGATAGCACTCGAGCTTCTGTTGCGCTTCTAACCTCTTTCGTCTAAAGCCTCTTTGCATCTTCTTCCTCAGTCAATCCCTCTTGGATGGCCATCCTTAGTTGTTGCTCGACGGGAACGATTGCTTCCATACCATACACTAGTGAATATGGAGTCGCTTATGTCAGCGTTTGATATGTAGTCCTGTAGGCCCATAACGCTTCCCTAATTCACTCATGCCAGTCACACTTAGATTTTGACACGAACTTCTTCAGTAGATTACACAGGGTCTTGTTGAAGGCTTCAGCAAGTCCATTTGCAGTTGCATTGTACATGGACAACTTTCGTTGTTTGAACTGAAACTTCTCACAAAGTTTATCAATCAAAGCATTGCTGAAAGGCTTTCCATTATTAGTGATGATATAGCGAGGGATACCATAACGGTAGATTATGTTGACTTCTAATGAAGTCGACTACATTTTCTTTCTTCACTTCCTTCAATGGAACTGCTTCTGCCCATTTAGAGAAGTAATCGGTTGCAACCAGAATGTATAAGTGACCTACTGAAGACTTAGTCATGGATCCTACCACATCTAAACCCCACGCATCAAAGGGCCATGAAGCAACTGTAAGGTGTAATGGTTTGGGCGGCTAATGGATCAGATTTGCATGGAACTGGCAAGGTTGCCATTTTTGTGCATAGTCCATACAGTCTTTCACCATTGTTGGCCAGTAATACCCCATTCTTTTGATGCAGAAGTGCAACTTCGGGCCAGACTGGTAGGCCCCATAGACGCCAGAGTGTCCTTTATTCATTGCTTGCATCGCTTTTACCTCACTTAGGCAACATAGAAGGATTCCATCAAAATATCATCTATATATAGTGTTCGTGAAGTAGACGAAGTGTGCACTTCGATGTCGGACGTCAACTCTTCGGCTTAGATGACTTGGTAGCTTTTCATGCTTTAGATAATCTACAAATAGTTGGCTCCAATCTTCATTCTCGATCTCAAACACTTCTACTATGTTGACATTTTCTTCTTCACCCTCATTATCTTCGAGTATCGGGGGCACCACCCATGTTTTGCAAACGGGTATCTGGATCAAGCCACTTAGTACAGCCATAGCAGATGCAAGTTTTGTTAGCGAATCAACTTGCTTATTTTCACTCCTCGGGATATGTTCCAATTCTACATCTCCAACCTTCTCGATCATTTTGTAGGCGTACTTAACATAAGTTAGCACTCGAGCTTCTTTACCTTGTATAGTCCTAACAATTGGTTGATCACCACTTTAGAATCTCCATATACCTTGATTGGAAAACTCGTAATATCCACAACCATTTCTAACCCGAGAATAAGGATTTGATGCTCGACAATATTATTAGAGCAATTCTTTGTCAGAATGAAAGAGTATGGCAAGACTCTTGTCGGGTGTGACAAACACTATCCCCGCGGCTGCCCCATCCTTTTGTGCTTCTCCATCGAAGTACATCTTCCATAGAGGTGATATCTCGATTGTAAGAACATCTTCATCGAGAAGATCGTCCGTGAGCTCCTACTCTGCCAAGATGGGATGATCAGCTAACACGTAACCTTTCGGCTTTTTGGAGAACATAAACGATCTTGATCTGTTGCAATTGGAGATACCATTGAGCCAATCTATCAGACAAGATGGGCTTTGAAATGACATACTTTAATGGGTTTGCCTTGGAAATAGACGTGCCAAATGAGCTCGAAAATAGTGCTTTAACTTTTGAATGGAGAATATCAAAGCTAAACACAACTTCTTGATAGGGGAATACTTGAGCTCGTTTGGCGTCATCATCCTACTTAAGTAGTATAGAGCATAGTTCTTCCCTTCTTCATGTTTTTGAGCGAGAAATGCCTCCATAGAATGCTCTTGAGTAGCGATGTACAAGATCAACGGTTGATCCTTAACTAGGGCTGCTAACACAAGAGGTTTCATCAAATATGCATTGATGCTCTGAAATGCTTTTTTACATGAATCATCTCATTCAAACGATACACCTTTCTTCATAATCTTACTAAACTGCTAAGTTTGAGATGAACTGCCGAAGATAAGCCAATCTTCCTTGTAGGCTCTTCAATTCGTGGATAATGTGCGGTTCGGGGATTTTCAATATGGCGTCAATCTTTGCTTGTTCAATCTCTATCTCTTGGAGGCGAACAATAAATCCAAGAAACTTTACGGATATTACTCCAAATGCACATTTCAATGGATTCATTTTCAATTGATCTTTTCTGAGCCGCTCAAAAATCATCCTCAGGTCTTTCAAGTGATCCTTACGTCTCTTGGATTTCACCACTACATCATCAACCTATCATTCTATGTTTTTATGGAGTATATCATCGATGATTTCTGCATGGCTCTTTGATAAGTAGTGTCGACATTCTTCAAGCCGAAAGGCATCACCTTGTAACAATAAATCCCCTTAGATGTGTGAAATACCATAAGCTCTTCATCTTCTGGCACCATTCATATCTGATTGTATCCAAATGACCCATCTATGAACGACAATGCTTCGTGCCCTGTTGTAGCATCAATCATTAACTTTGTTATGGGTAGTGAGAAGTCATCCTTTGGACAAGCTTCATTAAGATCTCAAAAATCAACACAGACCCGTATCTGTCCATATCTCTTTCTTACAGGGACAATACTAGAGATCCATGTAGGATTCTTAACTTCTCGCACAAAACCAGCTTCAATGAGCTTGTTCACCTCGACTTCAATTTGTGGAACTAATTTTGATCGGAACCGTCGTTCAGCCTATTTAACGGGCCGTATTCCCTTCTTGATGGACAAATGATGAACAACTATTTTGGGATCCAGCCGGGTATTTCTTTGTATGTCCAAGCGAACACATCCTTATATTCTTTCAACAGCTCTAACTCTTCTTCTTGTGTTAACAACACACTGACATATGTTTGCTGGGGATCATTGATGCATCATAAATTCACTTACTTCAACTTACCAACAGTGTCTTTTACTCCTTCCTCAAATTGCAGTGGGGCGTCCTCGATATCCTCTTCTTCAATTTCTTTGGTTAGAGTGATATGATATAAGGAAATTTCATCACCATCCATGGCTGGATTATTTGATGATGCTACATTTTCTCCTTCTTTCTTGTCATTGGTTCACGTTATGATGATAGTTTGTATTCTGGCTTTTAACTCCCTTCCACATGATGTGGTCAACGTAGTTCATCTCTTCATACGAGAAGGAATCAAGCTCCTAATCTTTCTATAATGCAAATGTTCTTCCAGCTTTGCTCCATTCTACTGAAATTTATGACTTCTTTCTTTTTGCTTCTTTAGGGGTCCTAACCTTTTGAACACCGATGTTCGCATGCTCATCTTCTTGTTGCCACCTAGGATGTCTTATGTTGATGATTCTTCCCCTTTGGAAATTTGGTGGCTACTAGCTCTTCGAACAGTTATACGAATTGGGGTTTTTGAAGTGAATCCTGGCCCTTTCTTATCGCTTGGGGCAACAACTGGTGGTTTTGAAATGACATCAACACTTTTGGCCACTTCCCACCAACGATCGGTATTCTTGGACAAGATTCTTCTGCCTTAGCTCCATATCCGGTACTATGTGGAATAGTGCTATCGTTGCCATCTCATCTATGAGCAAGTCAAGTGTTATCGTACCAAGAGCTCTTTTCCCTTCATGGTTGAAGCCTTGAATCATCAAGCGACTACAAGACAGCTCGTCCGTTGGGATCCCCAACTTCTTCAAGGTTCGCAAGGGCAGAATGTTGACCATCGACCCTCCATCAACGAGTATTCTATTTATGCTTTGCTCGCATGTCTAACATTCACAAATGAGGGACGATTGTGCGAGTCCAAACCTAATTCCAAATCATCATTTCTAAAGATTATTGCCATCATAGCTTCTTCAACCTTTTGGTTTGCCTTCATTTAACTTTTCTCTTGGCTCGTGTTCTCATTTGTGGCGTAGATTGTCATAACTTGGTTGGTTGCAACAAGCATTGTCTTTTTCAAGTGAGATTTTGCCTTCTCGAGCCAATTGCATGACCTTATCCTTGAAGATAAAGCAATCCTCTATTGGATGTCCAACCAAGCGATGATACTTGCAATACTTTGGATCATTCACTCATCCCACTTCCTTCGGGTGTTTCACTTCTGGAAGCTCAATCAGTTTTTCATGCATCAAGTCATCAAAAATCTCAGGAACATCGAAATTCAAAAATGGATACTCCCGCTGCTGCATTTCTTTGAGAGTGAGCTTCCTGAAGAGGGCATCGCTTCTCATTACCTCTCTCATTGTCATTCTCCCTATTATATTCTGTCTTTCAGAAAGTCACATGTGATGCTCTTACCACCATGGATTTGCTCCTTGAGGGCCTATCGAAGGATCTGCTGACTTTCTTGAAGTCCTCTTTTCTTGGAACCTTCGTGCTTCTTGGATTGGGGGCTCTTTCATGTCGCTAGCAGCCATACTTAGCTCCATATCATGGGCTCGGGTAGCTAACTCCTCAAATGTTTTAGGCTGAATTCCCTTCAAGATGTATTGAAGACCCATTTATACCTTGGAAACACATCTCTATAGTAGGCGCCTCGGATAAACGGTCCTTACAATTGAGGCACAGATTCCTCCACATGTCAATGTAGTTGATAACAGGTTCTTCATTCCATTAGCAAGTGTTAGTAAGCTTCACCATGCTGACGGTTCTCCTCGTGTTATAAAAGCAATTGAGGAATTCTTGTTCTAGCTACCCCGAAGTGTTAATCAAACTTGGCTCCAAGTCTGTATATACCAATCAAAAGCGTTCCACTTAAGAGGGTGCACAAACGGCTTCACTAAGTGGTCTCCATATATGTCGACATTGTTGCAAGTTTTGACAAAGTGGGCAATGTGTTGTCTGGGGTTCCCTTTGTCATCAAACTATTGAACTTAGGTGGTTGGTAACCCATGGGCATCATTACGGCAGCTTATGTTTTCTCAGGGATCATTATTGGAGTCTTAATGTTCTTGGGGGTGTTATCTTTCTTGCTGGATCTCGAGAAGCGCTCTTCCTTTTACTCTGTAATGGTCATCTTTGAAGCTTCTAGCATTCGTTTTGTCATATTTCGAGTGATGACCCCGCTCCTTGAAGAGAAGTTGGAACCAGTGACGAAGACATTGACGAGTCCGGACATCGGTTGAAGAGAAAAGATGAAAGGTAGAGATAGTCTCACTGGGCATGCCAATATTTGTGAACGAAAAATTATATATTTATGTATTTACGAATAAATAAACAGAAAACTCATGTACAATCGGGTTTAATTTGGATCAAAATATAATTTTTTGGATTCGATCTCTCGATCTCCTTTGGTTCTTCTCTTCGAATTTGATCTTCAAAAAATCCTTGTGCGTTCTTCGAATCGTCAAAGGAATTTGGCTCCTTCGATCTTCTTGAATTTGAATTTAGGGCTTTGTAACGTTGATCCGGAGGGTCTGCACCTTGTTTCTGGATCGAACGTTGAACTTACTTTAAATTCGATGAAGAATCTGATCTCGTTCTTCTTTGGTTTGAACTTCGATCTTGATCTTCGATGATTTATGGATTTGATAACGTTCGTCGGGATTGAGAAGTTTTAATTCCGGATCGCGCGCTGGATTTGGCTTGGGAATTGATGAAGAACTTATCGCCCTTCTTGGTAAATTTGAACTTTCATCTTCATCTTCAGGGATTTGAGAATTCGAAAACATTTTTCAGGGGCCGAAGAGCCTTAATTTCAGATCGAATGTCGAATTTAAGTTGAATTTAGTGAAGAATGTGTTGTTTTCCATGAAAAACGACTTGAATCTCCACTTGAATGCCTTGAATGCGCCTGGAAAATGTAGAGAGGATGTGTATGCGCCTACTCCTTCCAGTGTGTTTTTTGCATGTCTCCAAGCCTCTATTTATAGAGAATTGTGAGACTCCTAAGGCTTATGTGACACAATCTTATTTGTCCCTCCATTTGATGAGCTCAAACACTAATTTTGATGGGCTCTCCATGTGGGCTGATTTAATGGGTTAGGAAATTAAATATCAATTTTTTATTTATTTAATTTAGGAATAAATTAATTTAAATTCCCAAATATAAATAAATTAATATTTAATTATTCTTTTTCTTAATCAACGTGCGGCGACTTGATTGGCCGTGAATTTTCAAGTGTCTACAATATCATAAACCATTTCCATTATGTTGCAGACGTGAAATTGATGTAAATTATTATCTATAGGTAATGAGGAAAACTTTAAATGAGATTCTGAGAACATGCATGAGCAGTCCCAGTGACATCCATTCATGCGTTAATACACAACAATATTTGTGTCCAAAATACGAACTCCAAAGTAAGGAATAGTTGGAATTGGTGCATGCTAGTGAAATCGACGATCACTATGCTTGCCGAAAATGCCACGGCCATAAGTGGAGGAAACGAGAGCAAGGAGAAGTGGGAACTGCAGCAGGACGAAGGAGGATATGGGAAAACAAGCAAATGCAATCACCGGTATAAGAATCCAGGCTTCATTGCGCCCGAACACGAGATACAGTGTGGAACCAAAGGCCACCATCATAAACAATATGGAAAGGAAAAGGGTAAATAGACCAATGCAGAGTCTCTTGGGTAAGGCATACAGAAAATCTTCTTCAGCGTAGCGCGATGTCAGGATGGACAAAAACATCAACAGAGAAGTGGTGGATGTGAAGAGGGATATTGCATCTGAAACTGCAAACACTGTGAATGCAGCTCGTGTGCCCAAGAACACCGGGTAGCCCGAGGATCCATTACCACCCGGCACTGTGATTGCTGCCGCGAATAAAACCGTAACAATCAAAGCTGCAGCGATGGTGCATGAGTTAGCCGTATCCTTCATCCATTTCTCCCCTTCAATCTTCAGCTGTCTGTGCTGTTCGGTGAATATCATCTCAGGCGTTTTCGCATATTTGTTGGCGCGTCCCCTGTTATACGGATTTACAAACTTATCTGCTTCCTGTTTAATTTAAATTAATTAAAGAACCATACATATATAATAAATAAGCTTTAAATTAGGCCGGGTACCTTGAACCACTGTAACTCGCGCTGCATCTGAAGAGCTGCTCCAGAGACTAAATTAAGCTTGTGGGGTGGTGCAAGAGCTGCAGCCAAGTGAAGGATGGAGTTGCCAGAAGAGTCGGTATCATTCACGTATTGGTATATTTGGTTGCCTGTCCTATAAATGAGATTAAAAACTGTTTCGCTACGGTTTTGTACGGCAATGTGTAAGAACGTCTGTCTGGTAATGGGATGAGCTACGTAGATTGCCGGAGGGTATGCCTCTACAATTGCTTCTATCACCTCTACGTTTCCCAACTCCGCTGCTGTCAGCATTGGCCATATGTAGATATCTCTTGCTTCCTTGTGTGTCAACGATTCCAAATGCTTGCACAACCATTTCACAAGTCTTAGTGCTTGCTCGTGCATCACTTTTTTCTCGTAAACCTTCCTTATGCCTGGCACTGATTAATTCAAACCAACATTAATTGATTAATTTCATGATTTGAAAAAGAAAAACATTCACTTTATTACATGAAAAGCACTGCAACTTATTACCTAGATGTATAATCAATCTGGAAAGACTAGGCCACAATTTTCCAACCACTTTGTACCACCTTTGAAGTTCTGGATCCAAAGGAGTTGATCATCAAAACCACTAATTTCATACAAACATCGAATTAAAATCCAAATGCTTGCATGGCTCATATGATAAAGTCATAATCCACTCTGACACAATGATGTTACATATTGTGTTACACCACATGGATTCTCGATATGTATATTAATTGAGGGTGATAAAATGGACATGGTTGATCTCCATTGATTTGTACACATGTCAAGAATTCGTTTTTGGTGTAATACAAAATGCAACAACATTATGTAATATTCAACAACATTATGTAATAAGGTATGCGGACCGAGTAATAATTAGCCGTTGTATTATTTCTTCCTTCCAACTAGCCATGTTTTCGGCCTTCAATTTTAAGGGATCATATGTTCGATCTTGACAATAGTCAAAGCTAGTCTTTTGAACACTATTATTATTTTTATTATTATTATTATTATGTAAAGTAACAAAACACATGGGTTTCAGGTCGTGAAAGCAAAGAAATGAAAAAATAAAATAATAATAGGACATGATTTTACTGCAGCTTCTGAATAGGTGAATTAACAACAGTTTTGTTCTTTTTTGAGTCCACAATTGATTAAAAATTTTGTGTTAATCTAACTCAGTTGTAAAGCAATGTGAAATTTTGTTGTAGAAATTTTTCCTTCCTTAAACTTGACTGTACCCCAGATCCATTTTTCTGGAAGAGTGGACCCTCAATGGTAGATTTTGTAGTTGAAATTTGTAAGAATGATATTGAGGTTGTTTAACCTACGTAGTCGATATGAGTTACAAGCTTGCTGTTGGGTTTGAAGAAGTCGTTTAAGGCAGTGAACCATCGACAATTGTTTCAAGTATGAATCAAGGGAGATTATTGACATGTGTATGAATAATAATGGTGTTACAGATTGTGTTACATTGCTTGGATTATTGACAAGTGTATGAATCAAGAGAGATTAATTATGATAGAATCTTTCTTTATTAGGGACTTGATTTATCTCCATTGATTTATACACTTGTCAATAATTCAAGCAATGAAATACAATGTATAACACCATTGTGTAATAAGGAAACCGGAGTAGTAGTATCTGGTGAGAACATTTACTGGATGTGGGGCACGCACAATTAAATATACTTGTGGACATCTAATTAGTGTGGAACCACTTTTTTGACTGCATGTTAAACTTAATGTTTATAACACAGGACATAGTTTTTTCAGTATTTTCATACGCTACATTCTAATTTTTCTTTTGGTCTCCGATAGGTAGATCGATATTGGTCAATCGTTTTTTTGTTTTTTCAGTTGGTCTCACTAAAATTATACCTTCACTGTCTTAAATGAGTAAAAAAAAAATTATACATCGAATAAAAGAGGTTTATTTCTTTCAAAAGGTGTATTGTCTATTTCTATATTACTAAAAGAGCGATGTTGTAATACGTTTTATTGTATTGAAAAGTATATGATAATTTATCAGAATTTATTGTTAATTTTTATTTGTTATCTTAGTAGTCGATGAACTAATAATTTGGTCTGCATGAAAAATATAAATTTTTAATGATTTTAGAACGTTTGTTTAGTCAATTCTGTTTATGGTTTTATATTATGTTTAGATGACTTGTATTAAAAATCATGCTGCATGCACTATTTGTTTCTATTGTATGTGTTTCATGAGCTTGCATCTTCATCTCAAAAGGAGAAACAAGCATTTAGCTGGTTATTGGTCATACGGCTAAAATCTAGGAGAAGAAAGACTTGCCATGAAGAAGTAGAGCACCACATGTTTGATTCTCAATGTCAGAAGTTTGCATTATGGGGAGCTGTGGTTCCACCTCCACCTGAATGCCTTCCATTTGTGGCAATATAATATTCTACTATCAACTATTTATCTGACATTCCTCCTAATAAAAGAAATAATTGAAGGGAATTAAGAAACTCACAAGAGTATATGACTCGTTGGAAGAGGTTGAGTTGAGCCTTGATGGAGAACACCGTCTTCTTTACTGCTATTCGCATCAAAGCCGAATCGTCCGCCAATTTCATCCTCGCCAGCTGAGGATATTTCTCAACAAAAGCCACCGCCATATCTTTCCACCCACAATTAATGCAACAACCAATTTCATTTATGTATACATATATAGGAACTGGATCTTATAGAAAAAGATTCCTACATAAAATAAGAAAGAATCGCAGCCCTTTTATTTGTCAAGATCTACAGCCAAGCTATAAAAATTTTCGTGTTGCATTATAGGTTTATTATTATGCATTAAAGGATAAAATAGTATTTTGCACTTATACACATCTAATAGCATCTCCAGTTCAACTGCATTATACGCATAATATTCCACATTATACTCAAAGTCTTATGCATTATACTACATAGTCGTGCATTATAGTTATTATCTTATATTTAGTCTTTACCTTATGCATTGATAAGTTTTTATTTCACATGTATTCTATTAAAAGCACGACATTATTTATTATATTTAGTCTCTATATACATTCTTTAGTTCGAGTTTTGAAATAGTCTAGAATGCATGTGTTTATGATTATAATGCAGAATATATTTAATTATAATGCGGAGTGATAAGAGTATAATGATATATTTGTGATTGTAATTCAAAATGTTTATGCATATAATGCATAATGAATTTGAATATATTGGATGTATTTTTGCATGTAATGTGAAATTTATTTGACAATAATCATATGAACAATTGTTTGAATATAATGTATTGCAGGACGGAAAATATTAAGCTTTCATCATTTGATTCACGAAATGGAAGGTCGAGATTCTTTCTCATTTATATA
>AYJT01080717.1:0-10321 GCA_001278415.1 Ocimum tenuiflorum | reverse complement strand
TTGGATTTCACCACCACATTGTCAACATAGCACTCTACTTTTTTGTGGAGTATGTCATCAAAGATTTTCTCCATGGCCCTTTGATATGTAGCTCCAACATTCTTCAAGCCGAAGGGCATCACCTTGTAACAATATATACTTTGGTGTGCGAAACGCTGTCATTTCTTCATCTACTGGTGCCATACGAATTTGATTGTAACCTGAAAACCCATCCATGAATGATAGTGTCTCATGCCCAGTTATAGCATCGATCATCAACTCTGTTATAGGTAGTGGAAAATCATCCTTTGGACACGCTTCGTTGAGATCTCGAAAGTCAACACCGACTCGTATCTGTCCGTTCTTCTTGCTTACGAGGACGATATTGAAGATCCATGTAGGATACTTAACTTCTCGCGTAAAGTTAGCCTCGATGAGCTTATTCACCTCAACTTTGATTTGGGAAACTAACTCTGGTCAAAACCGTCGTTGAGCTTGTTTAACAGGTCGAGCCCCTTTTTTAATGGACAAGTGATGAACTGTTATCTTGGGATCTAATCCAGACATCTCCTTGTAAGACCGAGCGAACACGTCCTTGTATTCTTTTAACAACTCCACATATAACTGCTCTTCTTCATGAATCAATAACGTGCTAACAAAGGTCGCTCGAGGATCTTCGGTGCTTCCCAAGTTTATTTCTTTTAATTCATTGACAGTTCCTTTTACTCCTTCTTCAAACTATTGCGAAGCGTCCCCAACATCTTCCTCCTCAACCTTTTCACCTAAAGTAATGTGTTATGAAGAAACTTCGTCATTATTCCAAGGCTGGATCACTTGATGATGCCACACTTTCTCCATTTTTTCTATCGTTGGTCCGCTTTATGATGATAGTTTGCATTTTGACTTTCAACTCCCTTCCACATGATATTGTCAATGTAGTCTGTCTCTTCATGGGGGAAGGGATCAGATTCTTTAACTTTCCATAACACAAAACATTCTTTCCTCCTTTCTTTGGCCCCTCGCACCTTGTGTTGTCTTGTCTTTTGCTTCTTTAAAGGTCCCAACCTTTCAAACACTGATGTTCGTTCATTTTCTTTTTGTTGCCTCCTAACATATCTTCTGTGGATGATTCTTCCCCTTCAGAAATCTGATGACTGCTAGCTCTCCTAATGGCTATACGGATTGGAGTTTGTGTGGTGAACCCTAGATCTTTTCTGTCACTCGAGGTAGCAACTGGTGACTTTGGGATGGTGTTGGGACTCTTAACCTGCCTTTCGAAAGGTTGTTTTAGCTTGGTTCCATATCCAGGTTTAGCCAGTAGAGGGAATGCTTTCGGGCCATAATTCTTGGCAACTACTTGATTTGTGAGCTCTCCATGCTCGGTGATGCCTTCTTTTATGGGTCAGCTGAATCCTTGAAGTGGTGGAGGAATTGGCTTACTCTCATCCAACTTTTTTAATGGCACCGCTAGATCTCCAAATGGCTCATGTTTTACCATTGTTTCTTTTCCTTTGTTGTTTTCTGGAACTTCATTGATCTTAACAACCTTTCGACTTGTCAGGTAATACGTGGCATCTGCAAAATGCGACTCAGATTCCATAAACGGATTGTTGTCACCAACTACCTTTTTTACTACTCCATCTTAGCATTACTTAAAGCATTGATGCCAGGTTGAGGGAATAACCTTATTCTCATGTAACCAAGGTCGTCCAAGCAGCATGTTATAAGAGGTTCTAGCATCGATTATGTGAAATAATACTATCGTTGCCATATCATCTATTAACAAGTCAAGCATTATTGTGCCAAGGGCTCTTTGTCCTTCATGGTTGAAGCCCTGGATCATCAATCGACTACTTGACAACTCATCTGTTGGGATCCCCAACTTCTTTAAAGTTTGTAGGGGTAAATGTTAACTGTCGACCCTCCATCAATGAGTATTCAATTTATGCCTTGCTCATGTGCATAACCACTCCCGAATAAGGGGCGATTGTGTGAATCTGATCCTAACTCCAAATCATCATCACCGAAGGTTATTGCTACCATGGCTTCTTCAACCTTTGCCTTTGCTTTCACCTGACTACTCAATTGGCTCGTACCCTCACTTGTTGCATAGCTTGACTCTGTCAAAATCTGGTTGACGGTAGCATTGTCTTCTTCGAGTGTTATTGCTCCTTATCGTGCCAACTCCATGACTCTATCTTTGAAGATAAAGCAATCTTCTATTGGATGTCCCACCAAGCTGTTTTATTTGTAGTACTTTGGATCATTCTATCGTCCTGCTTCTTCTAGATGCTTTGGTTCTAAGAGCTCAATCAACTATGCTTTCATCAGATCATCAAAGATCCCAAGAACATCAGAGTTCAAGAAGGGGTACTCTTTTTGCTGCATTTCCTTGAGAGTGAGCTTCTTTTGCACCCTTTCTTGTGGCATGCTTTGCTTCTCATCACGTTTCGTTGTTGGTACTCTCTTTTCTATGAAACAACATAGGTGATGCTCTTACCGCCATTGACTCTTTTCTTAGGGGCATATCGAAAGATCTTCCAACTTTCTTGAATTCTTTCTTTTCTTGGAAGTTTCAAGACTCTGGAATCGGTGGCTCTCTTATCCCACTTGCAGCCATGCACAATTCCATATCATGGGCTCAAGTAGCTAACTCTTCAAAAGTTTTCGGTTGAATTCCCTTCAGGATGTACTGGAGGCCCCATTTCATACCTTGAATACACATCTCTATAGCAAAAGCTTCGGACAAGCGATCCTTACAATTGAGGCAAGGATTTCGCCATCTATTGATATAATGAATTACTGGCTCGTCTTGCCATTGGCAAGTGTTGGTCAACTCCACCATGCTAACTGTTCTTCTCGTGCTATAGAAATGATTAAGAAACTCATGCTCAAGCTGCCCCTAACTATCAACGGAATTAGGCTCTAGGTCAGTGTACCAATCGAATGCATTATCCTTAAGAGATCATGCGAATTGTTTCACCAAATGATCCCCAAAAGTCCCAGCAATGTTGCAGGTCTCCACGAAATGAGCAATGTGCTGTCTTGGATTTCCCTTGCCGTCGAACTGCTGAAATTTTGGAGGTTGATATCCCATGGTTATTCTCAAGGCATCGATCCTTAGAGTATACGGTTTGGAGTAAGCAAATGAAAATTTAGAGCTCTCTTCAAGCTTGCTCCTTAGCGCTCCCTCAATGAAATCCTTGAGTTGATCAACTGGAATGAAGCCGTCAGACGAAACATGCACTCCCTCTGGTGTATACCGTGCTTTCTTATTTGTTGATCACTTTAGAAGAGATGTTCCGCCACTCGTTTTTTGCTTTGGAGTAGATCTGGCTTCTCCACTTGTTGATCATTGTGGAAGGGGTGTTTCTTCTTCCTCATTGTCTTCCTCCTCTGTTTCTTCTTCCTCTTGTTCATGATTATTGCTACTTGATTTTCCTTTTCTCTTTTGGAGCCTCTGATTTCAGCTTGTTGCTCTTGGACTTGTTTGGTTAGTGCTTCGATCATAGCCATCAAATTTGCAACTTGTTCTTCTGTGGTTGAGGCATTAACCATCATCACAGGAGCTTCTACTACTTCGGGGATAGTTGAGGAAGCTTTAGCAGGCTTGGATGCGCTGTTCTTTTTTCCAAGACTTGATGCGGTCACTTCCAGCTCTTCAGAGACGGTTATCTTCAATGCTTCTAGCATTCGCCTCGCCATGCTTCGAGTGATTACTCAAAAACTCCTTGTAGAGAAATTGGAAGCAGTTGATGAAGACATAATTGAGTTGATGAGAAGAGATGAAAGATAGAGATGGTTCCACCGGGTGTGCCAAAATCAGTGGAATTGAAATCTTGCTTTAACACAAAATTCGGATTATACCTTGAAAATTGGGATCAAAACATCATTTTTGTGAATTCTATCTCTATTCTTCCTTGATTCTTCTCTTCTGATTTGATCTTTGAATATTCTTAAGTGTTCTTCAAATCGTCAAAGGAATTTGGCTCCTTTGATCTTCTTGAACTTGAATTTAGACTTGACTAACGTTGATTCAGAGGGTTTTCACCTTGTTTCTGAATCAAACATTGTTCTTGATGGATTTGGTGAATAACTCGCCATCGTTCTTCGTGAACTTGAGCTTTTATCTTCGTCTTTGAGAGTTTGAATGCTTGATAACGTTTCTCCAAGGATTGTCGGCTTTGACTTTAGATCAAACACCACTTTTTCTTGATTTCAAACGAAGAACGCCTTGAAGATCTTCTTGAATGCCTTGAGAGAATTCTTATGACTTCAACTTAGGGAGTCTTCAATGTGTCTGATATCTAATGGAATGACTTTTATTTATATCAAAATGAGAGAATCTTAGGGGGTAGGTGGCACAATTCTATTGGCCATTAAGCTTGTGATCCCATGCTTCTCATCCCTTATCTATGATCTCACAAATGAACTCCTGTTCAGGTTGAAGAACCTTTGTAGTGAAAAAGATTGTAAACGTTGTGGTGATATGACCATGGACCAACCATGTATCGGTACAGTTTTTTTTCTATCCGATCGATCCTCAATCAATGGTTTAGTTCTTACATGATCATGATATAATAATGCCTTTCTTACAGGTAAAACAGATTGTTCGGTTTGTCAGTCTAGCAACGGTATTTTTTGCCATCACTTTCTCAAGCGTAGGTACGGCGAAGGTAAGTTTAGGCCTGAGGAAATAAGTGTAAATGGAAAAAAAATTGCATGTAATGAACATTTTGTAAGCAAACCAGTTCATAATGTGTATAGAAATTGAAGAAGTGAGACAGAATAAAGAATGGATGTACCCTCATTGCATAGAAGAGAGTGGAACCAAACCTTACTAGATATGCAACAAGTATGCAATCTGTTTCGTTTTCGCCTCACCAAATTCGAACTACTTATCTTCGGACCATTTTTGTGATTTTTCATGAGAATTTTGATTATTTGAATGTTGTTGAACCATTGTTGTCGTCTCTGAAAATGATCAGCTTACCCTGTTTGAAGAAGTGGAATATATCTAATGGGATTTTCGTACATAAAGGTTCGTGTTGGTTTTCTTTAACTACAAATTAACTTTTTCTTTACCCCCCAATTCTACACTTTCGTCAAGGCTCTTAAATTGTGCGCATAGCTAGAGCGATGGGATACAAGTCTGTGACACATCTACTGATGTATGAGCTTCAAAAGGCAGATGAGAAGAAGAAATGAATATATTTGATTTGAGAGCAATGAGCTGGGGTTCTTACCATTGATTGATCCAGTGGACTTCTTATTAAATTGTTTGGACAATTAACATCTGAATTCACCAACTTCACCCTGTTTTGCAAATTTGGGGTGACCCTGCATGGGCCCGACACCCGTGTTGGGTAGTGATTTTGTCGCGTAAGTAACACGTGTTCAATGTGTATTTTCTATACAACATTATTTTGTTTGAGGTGAAATTGAGAGTGATCATAAACTTGATTGATCTTTGCAATCATCCACTAGTTTGAACTTTGTAGTGAAGTTAATATGTTTCTTAATATGGTCTCTAATGGTCTACTCATAATTTTGGGACTGACCTAATGTATTGTTGATCTTGTAACTAGAAACATACAAAATTTAATTTAAAGAACACAAAATGTAATAAAGTTTTGCCATGAAGTATGGTATAAGATGAATGCATGATCTTCCCTTGCTTATTATGTGCGATGAGCAAGTTGTTGTGGATATTTGTTAATTTTATATTAATGTTCAAATAATGTAATAAAGCAGTTCGTCGGAGGATCCAATGTATTGGTTCTTGGCAAATTTACTTTCACGAGTAATTTAGTTGGTTTTTGTCTTTTAGATCATGTCAACATTATTTTAATTGATCGATGGAAGTTTTTCAAGATCCAATGATCTTTGAAAACCACACTTCAAAAATGATAAATTTAGTTAATAATTTCCCAAAATTAATTAGACAAAGCTTGAAAATCTTGGTTGTCGACAAAGAATAATCATCAATTGTAAAACCAGATGAATTAAATTATTCAAATAATTTTAATTTTAGAAGTAAATTTCCATAGTAATAGTTTTGAAAATCAAATTCCAGTCTAAAATTATCGTTACTCAAACTCTCCAAGTCCAATACCCCAATATTCTACTCATTTTTTTTAAAAGAATATCTACTCATTTGGATTTTCTGTATATTCTTTAATTGATCCTCGCCATTTTTTCATAATATCTGATTTTCTTTAATTGAGCCATTAGATTCATTTTAATACGAATAATTTAGTCTCACAAATCGCACGTGGGCAATATTTGTTATTTTTTAATTTTGGATAAACCTAAAATAATATTTTTATTAGAATTGAAGGGAGGGGAGTAATAGTAGACTTCAATAAAGTGAGGACCCACTTTTAAGAACGAAGGTTCCAACTTAAAATCCTAGACATTCAAACTCCAAAGATCCGTTACTGAACAACTCAATTATCTGCTAAACTCACCAGGAATCATTTCTTTTCCTGTGACGGACCAATTGTTAACTGAGAACAACGCACAATAATCATCTGTCTCAAGTCCCGCGTCACAGGCATGCAGTATTAACCAAAAAAGGCCGTTCAACTTTAAAAACAAGCCGTTGGCGCTCCAGTCCACAACTGAATCAAACTGAAAAAAATGGGAAGATTCAAAACAAAATCCGATTACGAAGAAATCAGAAATACTCGCATCGTTGAAAATCAGGTATTTCTCCGATTTAGAAGAAGGTGCTTTTTGCAGTGTTGTTTGTTTGCTTTATCTGAAATGGCTGTTGAAATTACAGGCGCGGCTAGCTACATTGGGGCTTCAGAAAACCTTGTCGGAGCTCCGGTCACTGAAATCGTCACCTGAATCTCATAGTCCACGAAAAAGGAAATGGTGTAGAGTTGATCGCAGCGCCGCCACTCCTCGGCGATCATCTCGATTAATAGGGAAATCGCGGCCATCGGAAGAAGGTGCGAGGATATTACTAATGGCTCTGTTTTTTCTTTTTGGTGCTTTTAAGTTAATCTTTCTTTTTGTGAATGTAGGAAAGATAAGCTATCTGGCAGATAGGATTTTGAGACGCAAGTCGCTTTCGAAAGAAGGTTTGAGTCGACGCTGCGATAGCCAGGGGAGAGGGAGTTTGGATCCAGTTTATGGGATTTGCTGCCATTTCTGCAGGTTATCCCTCCCAGTCTCTTCTTATTTCCTAGTTGTTCATTGATATATGATGCTTGATATCGCGAATACTGTGGTGATAATATAGAATATCATAATTTCTACTCGGTTCTATGCAGTGGTTTATCCTGCACAACACAAGTACATTTTATGGAATGTTCTTTAATAATTGATATTGAACCTTTAAATGACATTTTTCTTAACATCAGATAGTAGTCTTTTCTTTCTCTGGTAATTCGAGGTTGTTTTGTCGACATTCCAAGACATAAAAGTGGAGAGAGCATTATGAATTTGTTTGGTTTTCCTGGTAATATAATAATATAATGAGCAATAACAAAATGATAACTTTCCATTGGTGGAACATCGTTTGTTACAATAATAAACTCACTACTCATTATCTTGTCTTTGATTATTCTTTTCTTATCTGTTCAGTTTTCAAACACTATGGTTGGAAACTCCAGAGGCAGACAGAAATATGTACTCAATAACTAAAGATCATATGTCCAAATTGCCTTTTATATGCTTGTTGATCCCAACATTAATTTGTTGTCCTCAAATTTGTGGTGTATGATTATGATCACACAGAATGAATATGAAGTATAAACCTTTTATGTTGATTGAGAGATGTAGTGGTGGATTATCAAACAAATGATTAGAGTGTGATGAGAAATCTCTCCATCTTGTATTCTGAGTCTCTGATTTTGACCTCCTAAAGTATCTAATCAGTTAGCAAAGTTTATAAATGTTCGTTAAAAAGATTTCTGACTTCCATTTTTGATTAACAGAACCAACCTTTTAAGAAATGGTCATGAGTAAGTTTAAATTCATGCTGTGATGCACTTTATGCAGCACCATAGATCTCTGTTCTCAAGATAAACATGCCATAGTGAACTCTGATGCTTATTTATGATTTTCCCAATAAATTCTTCACAGGCAAAAGAAACTCTGCGGTGAAGAAGATTGCAAACGCTGTGGTGACCTGGACATGGATCAACCCTGTATAGGTCAGTTTCAAATCCAAGATTGTCACAGTTACCATCCCTTAAGGGTTTTTGTAACATGAACATGATGTATATAATTTCTCTTACAGGCAAAACGGATTGTTCAGCGTGTCACTCTACCAACGGTATTCTTTGTCGTGCCTGTCTCAAGGTCAGGTATGGTGAAGGTAAGTCGAGGCCTAAGGACTTGGTAAATGAAAATAAGTGAGCAAACCAGCTCATAATGCGTGTGTGTATATGCTAGAAATGGAGGAAGTAAGACAGAATAAAGAATGGATGTGCCCTCATTGCATGGAAGAGAAAGGAGAAAACCCTTATTGGATATGTAACAGGTACCATGTTTTCACCTCACCAAAATTAACTACTAGTACTGATCCTCAGTCCTTTTGATTGTTTGGATGTTGTCTGTCTGAAAATGAACAGCTCGTTCTGTCTGAAGCAGCGAAAGATGGTTCCTACTGGGATTGCCATTTATAAAGGTTTGCTACCAATTTGTTTTCTACTTCTTTTACACTATGTTCAACACTTACATTGTGTGTGTCTGTATGTGTTGTAGCTAGAGAGATGGGATACAAATCTGTGGCACATCTACTGATGGATGAGCTTAAAAAGAGCAAATAGAAGAAGAAACAATAGTCGAGACCAATTTGTTGGTTTCCAACATCCATTGATTGTGTCAACCTCTCACAATAGGGTTTCTGAACAATTAATATTGCTCCAATTTCTGATTGAACTCTAGATCTTCGTCAGGTTTTGTAAATTCGTCACGAATTCTATGACTAGGTATAATATGTGATCATGTTACTATTTTATTTTGTCCGAGATAAAGATATAATTGAGTTTAAAGAATTCATGACTAACAGGTTCTACACTATGGTTTATGGGTCGGCCGGTCGGACGACTATCCGAAATTTTTTTTTCTAGTATATTCACTTACAAATTTCCACGTGGGATTGCGACAACAACTCTGTTAATGTTAATTCAATCTTATGATCGATTGAAATTTTTTTATAATAGAACAATAGAAGTATGGTTTGAGACTCTAATTTGATGGGTGATGTTCGAAAATTATAATCGAGCACAATCTTAAATGAAGTAAAACCTGTTAATTTTCCAGTTTCCACAAATGTGACATGGAAGGCTAGAGAATTCTAGTATGTAATCACTAGATTGCAATATCAATTTAATGAATTTATATTCCAAAAATCAATTTCCATCCAATGCGCACCGCTTCTGCTGCAGTTGAATAAAAATCCGAGAGCAAATTCTCTACTCCCACAAAACCATGCAACAACTATCCCGAAACCCCAATGTGTCGAATTCCATAAACCCTAACTTCTTCTTATGCAATGCCAGCAATATATCTCCTCTCAAATTCACGAATTTGGGATTCTCCGCCACGATTTTCCCGTCATTCAAGCTCGGAGTTCCCCACTCGATCAATTCCAGAGTCACCAGAAGTCGCCGTTTTGCTCCTTTTGCTGCGGCGGCGGCCGCCAGAGGAGCCTCGGGTTCCGATTATTATTCTGTTCTCAATCTCAGAAGAAATGCCACTCTGCAAGAAATTAAAACAGCTTATCGGTCGCTTGCTAGGAAGGTATGTGTGTTTCAAATGTTCTGCGGAAATGTTGCTAAGTGGTGTTGTCGAATTTCCTGAGGTCCGGAAATGGAGGAACGGAGGTGTTAATGGTTGAAATTAGTTTAGATGACATAGTTCAACTATTATATCCACAATCGATGAGTCGATGATCATTTTTATGTTATTTTCTTGATAATAGCTACTTGTATCTTCTGACAATATTTAAAGAAGAGGTTTGGTTCAATTTTTTACATCGATCACACACACACACTCGCACATGCTTGTCTGTGTGATATCTCCAACCGATCAGCCTGTTTTGGCTATAATTCTTGCCTGATTAGTTAAAAGTTTGGGTCTTTACTAATTTCGTATGAGGGGATGCAGTATCATCCTGATATGAACAAGGGTCCTGGTGCTGAAGAAAAGTTTAAAGAAATAGCTGCTGCTTATGAGGTAAAATTATGTTGCCTACGGATATTTAAAACCATTAAAACATGAGACGAAAAGTTCATTCTTCCCCTTTTCATTCTATTAATATCGATAATTTTTCATTCTTCTTTTCTTCTATGTATTTATTTGCGCCAGATGTGATGGGTAA
>AYJT01080671.1:0-10597 GCA_001278415.1 Ocimum tenuiflorum | reverse complement strand
TGGTGGTGGTTGGTTGTTGGGGCCCCGGAGTTAATTTAAAGGAGACGACAATTGACAGGTAATGAGACTTTTCTTCAATTTTTTATGTTCAGCAAAATTAAAAAATAAGAAAAAGAAAATCTTCCCTGGTCTTCGGCTTTTGACTTTGTTGATTAACTTAATGTGTGTGGATCAACTCCACTCTTGTAATTTATTAGATCAATTTTGTTTATTATATTAAACTTATCTCGTACATCTATATAATATTTATATAGCAAGATGATTGCAAAAATACAGAAATGTCCTTTCTTATTCCTAAAATCATCACATTATCACGTATTCTTTTTTATTGTGGGTAATTTTCCCGTAAACTTATGATCCAAAAAAAAAAAAAACCGTTGAAGACACGAGAATTTACTTTGGGTATATTTAATCATATTTCTAGTTTCGTATAATTTTTAAATCTTCATTGCTTGTTAAAAATTATTAACACTAAATGCAGTTATTCAACTTCAAACTGGATTTTAGAAATATGTAAATTTTGATATGATTAAGGATGGCGATTGGGCTAAATCATCGAAGTCTCTCAAAACATTTGATATTAACTTATTTGAGTCGAAAATTTCGAGTTAAAATGTTTCAATCTTACATATTTTTAAACCCACGTCGTTCGGACTACTCTAATAATTTCAAACTGAGTTGATTCGCTATTTTTATGCCTAAAATGGAAAAAGGAAGTGCATTGTGCAAAAGGACTTGAGATCGTCAGCTTCCTAATGTGTTCCAATCTTTATTCCATTTTTAAAATTTTTTAATTTTTATTAATTTTTTTTTGTAAAATAGTAATTCATTATAACTTAGGATAATTTTAGAAGTTCAACAAGATTTTTACTCCACTAGATTAAGGTATATAGTAATTTTAGTATTTAACTTTTAGTTAATATTCATTATTGAAATCGATTAATTCATAATTATATTTTGTAATTTTTTAAAATTAAAATTTTTATTTATAAATACTAATTAGAGTGCATTATATCATAATTAATTTTTATTTTTATAACATCTCTTATAGAAATCAATATATTTAATTGTGGAATAGAAGTAAATCAGAGAATAGAGAATTTAAAGCTGTGCAAAAATATTAACTTAACTTAAAAAACAACTTAACATTTTCTTTTTATGTAAAAAGACTATATAACTTAGATGACAAGTCATCATAAAATTCTGGCTCCATCCATTTTTCAGATAAAAAAAAAAAACCAAACAAGGTTTTGCGTCCCAACAAAATTTATCAAGCTATCAATGTGTTTTCTCAATTTTTTTTTTCTTGCTTTCTGTTGCAGTCACCGACATAAATGAAAAATATCAGTATTGGTAGATTGTGAACCAACGACAAATCCGCGGAATTGAATTAAATATTAGGAGATTCTCAATTTGGGTAATTCAATTGTGATGTGGCTCACTATAGAGGTTGGTCCTACATAGATCTATATAAAGGACCACCATGTCATGCAATATTCGAGTCAGTTGCATTTTTGGTGTCGTAAGACACGGTCCAATTTTATTTTAGTCACAAATATTTACTTTTAGTTCCAAAATTATTTAATTACTATGTGAATTACATTATCATTTGCTCGAATTATCTTATATGTAGCTTATGTTGTGTTATTAATGATATAAAGAAATTGGAATTATAAATAGCAAAATAGATTTTAAACCAAAATTGCCAAAAATATTTGACAAAAAATTTATTGATGGAATCAAAAATGCAATATGAGAATGAAAGTAAATCTTTTGGACCAAAATGAAACGGGACCGCGTTCTATCGGATCGAAAATCTAATTTACCCTTTTTATGTCAAATTTGGGACGACATATTCAAAATTAAGATTATTATTAAGAAACTTGGTGGTGGGCTAAATCCAAAAGCTAGGATGGATAGGAACTGACTGGTTTACATAGGCCCAAATAAATACATGTTTTGTGTAGCCCATTGTGGTCTGAAAACCCGTATATAGATTATGTAATGAGTAGGAAGAATCTAAGAATGAATTGTCTTGTTCCTCCACTTTGTTTATAGACCGTAGCTACTTAGAAAGCTATCGTGTATGAAGTAAGAGGATAATCGAAAGTTTTTATTTACTTTACTTTTGTATAGTCAAATAAGATCGTAGCATTGGTGTTTTCATTGATAGATTTTTGTGGGAAGAAAATCTCTAATATAAATCACCCATCTTTGGCAAGATGGATCACTGACCCCACAATTTTTCTTTTTAAAAAGAATTAGTTCGTTAAATAAAAAAAAAGTTATGTTGAAATGGCGGAGATTGGAGAATGTAGCGTGAAATTGGGGTTGCTAACCTTGACTCCATAATTTTTTTTCTCAATTTTGGAATCATTATTATTATTATAGAATTATTAACTAAAAGCCCAAAAATTACTTCTTTTTTCCTAGGTCAGAAACGTTTAGTAAAAAAGACAATAACGGGAAAGCCTTTCCCAGGAGAGAGCTGCCACACCTTCTCGGCTTTTCGTCAGACCGCCGCTATCCTTCCAAAATTGACATGCTGTTGTTTGCTTCCCTGGACACACACACGCTCGATCCCACAAGGTTCAAACTACGAGCCCAGTCGGGTGTAAAGAGCAAGATTTTCACTCGGTAATTCAGTTACGTATTCAAGTCTTAAGCAGCAAAGATAATTTCCTTATAATCTGTTTGGTATGGAAGTCAAAGAAAAACAAGTGCGTGTCTCTTAGTTTCAAATCCAAAATGGCTACTGCAACAAGTATTTCGTCGGTAACTTTGACCCTCAATATCGCATCCGATGTTACTCACTTCTTTTTTTTTTTCGAATTTCGACAATGTGGAGGAGAAAGAAGATTGCAATTGATTGCTTTACTTATCCCAATTTGGTTTTATGTCTATTCGCTGACAAAAAATAATTACTAATTTATTCCAACACTGTAAGGTCTTGTCTCTGATTGATTTCATATTGTTTATTTATTAAAAATAATTAATCAGAAACTGCATAAATAAATTGCAATCTTTGATCACGTAGAGGTTAAATCTTAATCCTAATACTTAGATTAAGAGCAAACATTAGCCAATTATCTCATCTCACTAAATGACCAGTCAATTCAAAAAACAAATCTATATATAATTCAAAACATCAAATCTCACTGTAATTGATTTCTTATGTTTCCTGAAACAAAGGGGGTAACACATTATCTCATCTTGTGTGGCGTTTTTTTTGTAATGATATAGTTATTTGGACTAGTAATTTTCCGAATTAAGTTTTAACACTTGCGGAAAGGGATTGTGGTTAATAAATGCAATCTTTATTCTAAAAAAAAACTCTACAATTCTATTCCATCCAATCAATCTTATCCATCGTTATCGTGCCAAAATGAGCCCATAAAAAAGGTGAAATCGCCAACTTTAACAGGGTTTATAGCCGTAGACAGTGACTGGATGTATTAATTCAAGATCTTCATCGACTAAAACACCTTGCCTCTCTGGAACAATTCATTTCTTAATGTTATATATATTTCTTTCTTTTTTTTTTGTTCAAATTTAGAAATATTAGCGAAACATGTGAATAGATTAAATTCAAAAGAATTTCAAGAGGAGACCTTTTATATTATTCATCACATCCTGTATAGGTAAATATTGAGAGAAAATTCACTCAAATAAAATATAAAGAAAAAATTGTGGAGAATGAATTAATATTGGTTCATGCAAAACGGGAACCACATCTTGCGTACAAGCTATATAAGATCTATTCATAGAATTTAAACCTACCCACCTAACATAATTAATATGACATATCTAACTATTCCAAATTTCCAACACAAGCCAACAATTTCCTATCCCAACAGTCTTCTCGTTATACTTCGTGTTACACATTGAAATTTTATTATATTTTAGTTAATATCTTTTTCAATTCTAATTTTGTATGCTTGTGTTTAGTAGAGACAATGTGTGATTTTGTTGTATTCAAATTAGGTTCCAGAAAAATTTTCAATTATTATTAATTATTGACTATAAGAAATTGATTATTTTACAATAAATATATCTTAATTGATTTAACAAAGTCATATAATGCTTGTAACATTAAATTAAAATATACAAAATTAAAATTGTACAAAATATTATTTAAGATATAATAAAAATTCGAACGATAACATGGACCACTCCCATGACTATGATTATTCACACCGGTATTCATGCCAACCAAAATACAAGATTGACTTTACTTCTTGCAAAATACGCCTATAAATATGTAGGCAACCAAAGCTTATTAATAAATAATTTAATTCTAGCTGCTGCTTCTTCTTTTCTCCCCTTAGCATTAAAACTACACATTATATACTTAAATTTTGTTCAAAATGGCGAGAAGTATTATCTTATTGAGCCTTTTTGCACTCAATTTATTCTCGACTATCGCCTTCGCTTACGACCCCAATCCTCTACAAGATTTCTGCGTTGCAGATCTCATCACAACATCATCAGGTAAAAAATTATAATATTTCTTTTTATGTTCATTTCTATTATAATAATAACCATTTATTTCTTTATTTAATATTCAGCGACAACAAATGGGTTACCACTCCCATGCATGGATCCCGCTAAAGTAGAAGCCGACGACTTCTACTTCAGCGGTCTAAATTTGGCGGGAAACACATCGAACCCGATGGGGTCCGCCTTCACGGTCGTGAATGTGAACCAAATGCCGGGACTGAACACGCTGGGCATAGTCATAGCTCGACTCGATTTCGAGCCCGATGGATACCTGCCACCTCACTACCACGCCAGAGCGACGGAGATTCTGACGGTTCTAGAAGGTTCGATGGAAGTTGGGTTCGTGACGTCGAACCCGAGTTTCAGACATTACCGGAAAGTTGTGGAGAAGGGTGACGTGTTTGTGGTCCCCATGGGGCTCGTTCATTACCAGAGGAGTGTGGGGGAGGGAGGTGTGGTGGCGATCGCGGCGCTCAACAGCCAGAATCCTGGGATTTCTGTTCTGCCAAACGCGGCCTTTGGGGCTAAACCGGATATTGACGCCGGTTATCTTTCGCGGGCTTTTGGGCTCGATAAGAAAATTGTGGAAGATCTTCAGGCAAAGTTCTAGATTAATTAATATATTATATGTAATAATAAATAATTACGTGTTGGGGAGGCTCTGTTCATCCTGGTTCAGATTTTCTGTAATCTGGAATTTTTAGTTGGAGTCTTGGAGAAAGTATATTTTTATGTGAGAGAAATTCGGACCACTAAAAATGGGAGAAAACGACATATGTCGAGATTCGAGTTATCTGCAGAACGAGTAATCATCGCGTTGCTTGTTTTTTATATAGAGCGTTTCATGATAGCTAGGCTAGGACGACCTCAAAGCTCGAGCAGAGAAACTAAAGGCTTCGTTTGTTTATTTTTTATTTTTTTTGAAAAAGTGTACTCAATATTTTCGGAATAATCATTTCGCTTAAAAATAAACTTTTATTTTATTTGTTTTGGATACAAATCAAATGGAGCAGTAACCCTTGAGGAGTAAGGATTATATAATTCATGTTTTTAAAATGATGATCTAGTGGAGTCAAGAGACTGTTTTGGTTTTGTCACGGCGATTGGCGCTGGGAAGATGGAGATTGAGTCTGCCGAAGCACGGGCTTGTCTTATCGGAGTCCACGAAGCGATCTGGAGGGGCTTCGAAGTGGTGGTTTTCGAGATGGATAATCAAAGTTTGATCAAAAAAATTCAAGCAAAGTGTGTTCCTTGTTTACCAATTGGCACTCTTATCGCTGATATCCTCGAGTTGTGTGAGGCACGTCCATTTTTTTCTTTTAAATGGGTGTCTCGTACCAAAAATTTTGTGGCGCTCGCAAACTTTGTCCGACGCCATTGATCACACGTTGTTTCTTTTGTAACTGTCCCTACCTTGGTTCAACGGGCTTTGGCGGCGGACCTGGGCGGGTTTGAAAGTTCTTAATAAATTGAGTCTAGTTTCACTAAAAAAAACAGAGAGAGAGAGACTGAAAAAGATATACTGTGTATGCGTATCATTTATGTTAGAAGTTTTCTCAAAATTATTTAATATTTTATTCATTAACTAATCAAAATATTGGAATACTTGTCGACAAACAAGACAAGAATTGAATTAACTATGGCTTGAATCCAATCGTGAGATCAAAGGCACAACAACAAAATATAATCAGTAATTCGTTGAATAGAAAAAAACAAAACTAATCCACTGACAGTGAATAGTTGATGTTGAATCATTCAACAAAACAACATATACGAACATCAAACAATACAAATATAGAAATTTGTCACATCCACGAAAGATGCAACCAACCTAACAACAAACCACAACATAAAATCTCGAGCAAACATCATTTTGAAACAGAGAATCTCATTCCCTCAACCAAAGATCTAGAATTTGGCCTGAAGCTGATAGACAACACTCTTATCAACCTGGAATGCCTTAGCAAGAATATCACTACTGATATCGGGCTTCGAACCGAAAACAGCATTAGCAATGGTGATGACTCCTGGATTTTGACTGCTTAATGCAGCTATAGCAACGGTGTTTCCTGCACCCACATTATGCTGGAAGTGAACCAACCCGACTGGAAACACAAAGACATCGCCTTTCTGAAGGGTCTTTGTGATGAGAGTATTGTCAGGATTTGAGGTCACAAACCCAACTAGAAGCGAGCCCTCAATGACGGTCAAGATCTCAGTGGCTCTAGGGTGAGTGTGGGGAGGATTGATTCCCCATGGTGCGTAGTCAATACGTACCATGGAGATTCCAAGGGTGTTGAGCCCTGGTAATTGGGCCACAGTCACCGGAGTGACCTTCGACCCGTTGGGATTCGAGGTGTTTCCTGGCAGGTGGAGCCCACTGAAGGAGAAGTCATTAGCGCTGACCGATGCAAGGCTCTTACATGCTTGACCATTCACTTTTACTGATAAAAAAATGAGTACACGTCATAGTTAGTATTACTTAAAAAAAAAATATAGAATATGCAACACGATTGTGATGAACATATATCACCTGAACTAGTGGTATCTGCAACGCAGAAATCTTGCAACGGGCTTGGCTCGAAGGCCAATGCAAGAAAGGTGAAAGACAGAGTGATGGAGATGAAAAGGAGGGTGTTGTTCGCCATGTTCAATCAAACTACGATCAAAGCAGAATTGGAGTTGAAAATTTAAATGAGTTTGTAAATGTGAGAGTTGTATGTTTAGTTGTGGCGAAGCTCATAATTTATAGAGGCATAAAAGCCGTCCTCAATCAATTAGAAGTGTTCAGAAAAGTATTTCTATGAAATCTTAAATTTTGAGGGCGGCTCCTGTTTGGATGTTTGGAGGATATGTATATGCCTTATTAAATATTTTAATTAGCTAAGAAATGGTCAATAATAATCATTAAATATGTAATATAATTTAAAGGCTAATCCAAATACTTTGGTGAGGTCTGATTTTGCAGACACGTGGCAATATGACATTATCAGTGTTCATGTTTCTGTCCAACCTGTATTTTTGGATAATTGTATTGGAATATTCAATTATATATATACATTTAACAATGTGTAACACCATTATATAATATCAGATTCAAACTACTATAATTTGGGCAATGGGCTGTTTCCTTTAGAGTGTGCGGCTGAAGGGGGAAATTTGAGGGAAATTTGACCCCTCAATTTATTAAAGAAAAACAGAGATAAAAACTCCATTACTTTTGTAATTTTATAGCTATTTACAACAAATTCCGGAAAGCAAAAATCTATCTAAGCGTAAGAGGCAGCATGCAAATATTCATCACTATTATATATAATTATTGTTCTTTTTTTTTCCTTGTCGAAATCAACTTTCGAACTTTGGGTATATTAAAATCGTGGATCATATAAAAGAAGTGGTGAGATCTTCTCACTTAAAATCAAAGAGCTGAAAAGTTGAATCTTAATGAGAAATTAATTAACAAAAAGCTCTAGCTAGATATCTATAACGTTTGGTTCGTCTCATTTATAAAGTGGATCATTGTGCACTCCATATCCCTTGTTATATAATGATGTTACACATTTTGTTATATTATTTGGATAATTGACAAGTGTACAAATCAAGGGAGATTAATCATGGTAGAATCTTTATTTATTATGGATGTGATTTATCTCTATTGATTTGTATATTTGTCAATAATTTAAGCAAACGTAATTAAATGTGTAACATCATTGTATAACATAGAATCCAAACTGATCATTGTGCCATTGTATAGCATCAAAATTCCCTATGTTTTCTAATTTGTTTTATCATGCTGTTTTGGGAAGGCTATGTGATGTTTTAATGCAAAAAATTGTTTTCTTATAAAAATCTTTAAAACACCTAGATTGTGGTTGAGATGTCATGATTTATGTGTGACCGATAAATTAAATGGATTCGTATCCTTTTCCCACTCAAATAAAAATTTGGTTGATGATATAAACTCTGCATGTATATCCTCTTTTTTCATTTCTTTATTTCTAAACCGAATTGGCTGGTCAAATTAATAAATGATTATTGATTCCTCTCGGCAAGAGAGAAGATTCAGTCCAACAGAAAGAAGCCAGCAATCAATCCATAATTCCAATTAACGTTTGATTCTTTCATACATTCCTATATATCCAAATATAATTAATTGCGACAATATTTTTAAAGACGGCAACAAAATGGTTTAGAAGCTATAAAATAAGTATTTCCTATTTTTTATCAGCTTAATTGATTAGTGCATGAATTTTCTGTTGCAGCATCTGCAGGCTAAAATTTTTAGCTACGCCAGATGATTTCGTTGTGTGTGTTGATTTTGTGGGTTTGAGTTTCTTACATATACACAATACGCAACATATACTATTGTTCATAATTCTTTCACTAAATAAATATATTTATTAATTATTATAATTTCATTATAATACATAATATAATATTTATCATATAAAAATGTTTTTTTATAATAAAACTTATTGATTTATTAATCAACTCACATAGAACTAGTTATATTTCAGGAAGGTATTTTTCGTGTAATAATTAACGTAGATTAATCATACTCTTAACACAGAAAGATTTTATCACTATTTATCCCATTAATTAGTACACGTGTCAACCATTCGAAAAGTGAAAACACAATATAAAATATTATTGTATAATAAAAAATCTCAACCAATAATCATACAACTATGAGACCCGGGCTCAATCTCACAACTCAAAAAAAGTAATCTCACAACTCGAAAAAAGTCTCATCCACAATAATGTGCAAAGAGGCTGAAAAACAGCATCACAAATGACACAAAAGTATTAAAAATACCCTCAACTACTGTTAGATCTTCTGTGAAATATAGGAAAGAATCTGTTGTTGCTGGTGAATACAGTGATATCTGCGATGATTATGTGTTGGAATATGTGATTTTATCGTACAATCACATATTTATACATCAGTTATGAGCAAATCTCAATTCTAACAAATCGTTGGGGGCAAAAACGTAATAAAAACGGGGTTAATTTAAGAAGATCTGCTGAATATCTTCTTCCATGTGGTGTGAGTGTTTTGCATCATGCTTTGAACTGATTCTAGATTTTTCCAACACGTGATATTGAGCTTGCGGGGGACTTCGTTTATGTGTTGCGTCACATGGGTTGTGCTTCAAGAGGCATTTCCAGGAACCTAGTGGAATCGGGCCTTCGTGGCATTGCTCTTCGAATTCCTTGTTTGTCTTCATAGACCTTCGAGCCCCTTGGTCCGCTTCAAGGGCAGGTTCATCCTTCGGGCCTTTCGTGCAACTTCACGATTTATCCTTCTATCTTTCAGGACTTTCTACTTGAGCCGCGGGTTCTGGCAAGTCCCTCAAGCACAACTGCCTTAATCGATTTCCGTCCTTGAGGCGCTTCTCGGGTCGTTTCGCGGGGATCATTCCGTCGATTCGGGTTGGATCCAATACTGCAGATTTTGACCACAACATCTGTAACATCCTATAACAAATAAAATTACTAATGGCATGAGAATTTTTTCCATAAAAAAATATAGAAGCAGAAGATGGTCAATTCAGTTAATTTGTGTTTCATCACCTAATTATTCAAAAGTAACTATTTGAATACAAGTTGCCTTTCAAGGTTTATAAAATGAGCCCATCCGACCATACATAGAACTCCAACATTAGTTAAGGTGTAAAGCTGTCGGAAAAGGTATGATAAGACGATAATACCCCTCCATATATTATATTCTAAGCATAAACCTTCGTATTTGATAAGTAACGGCTATATTCCATACTTAAATGAAACCCCTTCAACGGTCTATTTCTCCTCCCTACTTTCCCTCTCTTCTTCATTACAAAAACACCCTAATTTTCTCTTCACATATCTCTCTCTCCCTCATTTGATCTGAAACAAAAAAAAAAAAGAAAAAGAAAAACAAATAAAATGGAGAATGCCGATCCAAACATCCCTCGAGTTCAGCATGTGGCGAAAGCATCATCGGATCAGCTTCTGAGGAAGTTCGCAGAGGTGGACTGCGATTCCGATAAAAAGATTCCGGCCAAAGATTCCAGAGTGGCCAAGCGAGCTAAAACAAATCAAGAATGCGGCGATGGCT
>AYJT01080666.1:0-10011 GCA_001278415.1 Ocimum tenuiflorum | reverse complement strand
TAATATAGTTCTTGTTCTATTTGCTTTGATTCCGTCTCTGTTCTATCAACTGGTGCGTGAGCGTGCTTGGTGAGATGATGACCACGCGTAGTATAGAACAACGGATGGATTCTATGGAAGACAACGTTAAGGACATCTCGGCTGCAATCCTCAGCCTTGGGTCGCATCAGGAGGAATCCGCGCGCGCTCAGAGCGAATTGTTTGAAAAACTAGAGGAATTTATGGGCCGTGCCACTGGCGGATCCAGGCCGGCACAACCATCACTGTCATCTACTGCTGGCGACACCTCATCGTCGGCCAATACCACCCCTATTTCCCCCTTGCCGTTGCGGAAATTGGAATTACCAACGTTCGATGAGGTGTTAAAATTCCTTATTGTTAAAATTCAACATCTTCTAAAGGAAATAAAGTTTACCTTATTGTTAAAATTCCACCTCCCATTACAAACAAATAAATCATCTCCATTACCAGATTTGAGCTACAATAAAAAAGGTAAGCTACGGTTACAAGATCAACCTACACACACAAGTGCAATAGTTTTACATGAGCAAGGTGTAACAGCAGAGCATTATACCTTGGGTGTTGGTAAAATGCGACCTTCAACCTGAGTAAAGTTGCTATTGATTGGCTCAGCAGCATAATTATTTACTTTTAAAGCCTACAATCAGAAAGGAACTAATGCTAATACCGCAGTTACAGAATAAAACAAGTAGTACAGCAGATCTGGAATAAAGAAAGTTTACATGACTCAGAACAGACATCCTCTCCAGTGGTTTTTGTCTTGATTTCTCTACCAAGGAGGCACGTTGGAATGTTGATAGAGCTTTAGTGTAACGTTGCAATGAGACCAGAGAACACAGCAAATACAAACACATGATCAATCAACATTATCTATTTCAGAATATGCATTCCACATAACTCAAAACCTAATGCACATATGCACCTCGAGTGGGAAATAGGTTGGTCGGTTAGGCTTTCCGACATTGATGCAAGGTAAATCGCCTGGATATTGCAGTTTGATTTTCCGGTGGTTTACAAAGTACTCATAGACGGTCACTTCTTTTGTTTCACCTTCAGCATCACCTTTCTGATTTAGTGTGAACCTGGAATATCTTTTACAAAGTTAACCATAAAAGAATGGAAAACGAGCAATAAAGTTTAGGAAATCACATGATCATATGTTTGCACTCTACAAGGCTTTTCACTTAAGCCAGTAACTTTGTGCTCTTGGTTTGTTGGACTAGTTCTGATCCTCAGATTCTTGAGAGTGCGTTTCACCTTGATTGTTAGGATATTAAAGAAAGGCCAGTCAATAAAAAATGTTCTCTATAATCACAATAGAATCAAGATGCAGTCACCTGACCTTATCCCAGGCTGGATAATCATGGTGGTAGAAACATCTGGCAGCAACATGGATAGAATTATAAAATCAAGATCATACCATAACAAAATGGCAAATACCAAACAACTAGTAAGTTTTACCCGTATTCAAAGACAAGCCACTTTGGTGGTTCTGAAACTGGAATGGAATCCTCGGCAACCAAGAACACAGCCCCCAACATCAGCAAAATTTTTCGCATCATTATGGAAAAACAATTGACGAACAAGAAGGCAACCCCTGACAAGAAACACACAATAAGGCAACACCCAAAATTCATAGGAATGAATTTCATCGAACAAGATGACATACTGCCTTGCTGCATCCTGCCTAAGAATGATATCCAAAACCCTCAGGGCTTCCTGAGAGTTCTCAGATTCTTGGCCACGCAGAGCATTTGCAATGGCCTGCATAGGATTTTAGCAGCATAGCTTATCTCCACTTTGAATGTTTTGGATCGATATGGACTTTTCATCCTTTACCTATCACTATCATCGCCAGGGCTGGAATTACCACGGTTCCTAAATGTAGCCACTCGCTAGTTTAAGTAGACAAAACACAAATAAAACCACAGTAGCAACTCAAAACAAAAAATAAAATAAATAAAATGCATACCTACTAGATGTAACATCCTCAATTACGACAGTGAACTCAAGTTTGCTGCGGGGGAAGTGAACCAACAGTGAACAAACTTTTCTCACCATCATAAGCAAACTCCTTCCCAGCCAACTCAGTTTCATATGTCTCACGGAGTCGGTGAAGCACTTTCCTACCTACACCCTTGCCATCAACAGGGTGACCGTCCTCATAGAAAAGAGCAACCTATAGAGTAAAACAAGATGAACTTAAAGAGTGAAGCATCAAATGACATCTAAACAAAGAATATGAGATTAATAAACATGTCGATGCATACTTACACTGTAGTGAAAGAAGTGTCCATCAAGATTGTTCACATTCACTTTGAAGTGGTTCGTTAGTATTGGAACCTTATTTCCTCTTGTTCCAAGGCCACGTCTAGCCATTGGGACCCACATAATCTTTTTTGGTTCTGGTTCTACGACGACTTTTGAAGGAGAAGGATCCATTGCCAACCCTATTAAAGGAATTCAGATACTCATCCACTCAAAGAAAAGGTAGCACAAACGTAGCATTCTATTCAGCAGCTTAAAATAACACAGACTAACGCAAATTTTCAAAGAGGCATATTTTCCACGAAATTCGGGAGTTGCTTACGTGCAGAACTATTTCTGGATCCCCACAGAAAAGGGTACTCTTTTTAAGACATCAACGATCGGATATAGCTAGATCATAGTGTTAAATTACTGTCTAATGTCTGCATGAAATAGCATCACGTGTTCTCCATTCTTTAACATAAATCATAAATAGTTTGGCCCTATTCTCGACGTTGGCCCGATTCTTCGGTCAAGAGAGTAGAAAACTTTCATTGCCAGAAAACTTTTAAACAATGGGGGCACACACAAAGAACACATTGCACCAGTCCACAAATGAAAGTAAACCAAGAGATGAAGAGGTTAGAAAGAAACCCTAAAAGAAATACTGCGCTGGTGCTGAGACTGAGAGAGAGAGAGAGGAAGATCACCGGCATTTGAGAGAGAACAACTCGTTATAGTAGTAGTAGAGTAGAGAGTGACTGACAAAGCGAACATCAGAAGATATATAGCGAATCAGAACAGCTTTCCCGCACGAAAACATCTCTTCATTTTCATATTGCAAATGTGGGGCTCACTCCCATCCGAGGTGAGGAGAATGGGTAGTACCTACTTGATACTCGAGTAGCATAGAATTTCCATTTTTTCTCTCCTCTATCAAGTTACAGCCCATATTTTAATTTTATTTCTACTCATTGTAATGACACCAACACAATTCGATGCGATTTTAAATTATTTTTTGATATCTCTTGTCTATAATAATTTGTATTAAATTTAAAAACCTAACATAAATATATTAAAAAAATTCATATTTTAATATTCACAATTATAATTTAAAAATATTATTATCTATCTTAAAAGTTGATTTTTTACTTAATAACAAAATAAAAGTACAAGAGTTATAATATAAAATTAAAATTAAATAAATCTAATAATAAGAAGTATGAAGAAGAGATATTTTACTTGTTTGTAGAAATATATTAATATCGTGCTTTGTTTGTACAAGATAAAAAATATGAATTTTGATATAATTTTTATTTTATTTTAACAAATCATTTTACATAATATTATTAATTCAAAATCACAATATATAAATTTTGGACATCCAATCAAATAGTTTTGCATTAATATATTTTTTTCTTATTTTTGCAGATAATGATGTAAATTATTACACCTTTCTGTTTATTTTGAGCTTTGATTGAATTTTCTACCTTTTTTTTTTCAATTTTACACAAATTATGGGGGTAATATGCGAAAGAAATGAACAAAGCATGTATAATGATGAAGAGAAGTAATTTGGACGTTGGGAAGTGGAGTTATAAGATAATCTCGGAGCTAAGAATTGTTGCATTTTATTCTCCAGAAGTTGATTATTAAAGTAATTTTTTTTTTTTTGAGTAGTTGGTTGACTCAAGGCTGTTGATCGACTTTTATTACTCGGAGGTGGCATTGAAATTAGGGTGGCGTTTGGAATAAAACTCAAAATATAAAGTTTGGTAGTCGATTTCTTCCTTTCTTCACTCTCTTCCCCCGACGAGCAAATAATTTTCTTGTCCATTCAACCAAAACAGCCATTTGAAAACTTTGCAGTGCTCATTAATATGATATTGATTTAAATTAAGATAGAGATACACAAGAATAATAATCAAAACCACCATCACAATACCATACGAGGAGGCACGGTAGTTTTAGTAGAAAAATCCTCCCTAGAAAATATAATTTTTCAGATGATGAATCAAATACAGTAGAATTTCTACAAATTAACATTCTTGGGATCATGAAATTTTATTAATTTAAAGAGATATTAATATGTCGATGAATTAATAATTTATTAATTAAAAGAAAATCTCAATTCATCAAATATAACTTTGATAAAAATATTGTGTGAAAATAAATTATACATAATATTCTAATTAAATAAAAATAAGTAGATTCATATATTTCTTGAATATATCCATGTATCAAATCATTATTTATAGCAAACTAGACTAATTCATGTACTTAATAATTTATTGTTTCAATTCAATATTGTATTTATGAATTCATTGAAACTAATTGAATGCATTCATGTGTCCATTAAATTCATTGTAATTTATCAAATAACAAGTTTAAAAAACCATGTACTGATTAGTATCTAATTAAACTTGAGAATATGATCAACGGTACTGGCTAACACAATAAAATGAGCATCAATAACTTGTTGGATTATCTCGGTGAAAATGACAAATGTTTACAAGTTCAAAGTTTAGAGAAAATCGTGGCTAATGTTGTTGAAACTTCTATAAATGATGAAGTTGAAGATGATTAACACCACTTGAACCTGTTACGCGAAATGAAGCATTGAACGTGACAACAACACTTCACAACTTTTGTTGCAGTTGAAAAGCTCAACTCCAGATTTGAATTTCCTTTAAAAAAACCAAATTACAATAGATTTATATTTTAGTAAGTTCCCATATTAGTAAATGTAATATTTATGAATTATTAATTTATAATTTTAATAGAACCTCTATCTTTACAAAGGAATTTCTAGAAAAATATTATATTATCATCTTATCAATTTAGATGATTATTTACACTTGCTCAAGTCGGAATTGAAAAAATTTATTATTTAAGATAATTTATTAATGTATAGAGGTTTTAATGTAATATAGAAGATCTTCAAATTTTAGTTTTTGATGTCTTACGAAAAACAAAATATTTGGGTGAACCAGATAAATGAATGGGTGATGTTTTTAATATAAGCGAACAATGGTTTTTAAGTCAAATAATTATTTATCTAATTCAAGTGCAATTATTGCTGTTTTCAGTTTTTCTTATTTACGACAAAATATTCGAAAAAAAAAATCTTAAAAGTTGAAATCATACAAATAAACAACTTGAAATCAATTTATAGTTCGTATATTTTACATGTATGAGTTTTATATCTCGATTTCATATGCATCACATTAAATCTACGAAATACTGGCTCAAAAAATGATAAATCTATAAATTACTTTTTTAAAGTTAAGTAAAATATTACAAAAAAATTCGACGATGATGTTTTCAAATAAATCTGAACCTAGCCCCCTACTGCAAATATCATTATTAATATTATAAAGATGTCACTTGTATACTTATATTGCAGTACATTAATATTTATTACATCAACATTTATTATGAAAGAACAATGTGCATACTTATCCGACTGCATGTGTATATATACACATAATAAATTATTATACGAATAAGTTTTTTATTTTTAGAAGTTTTACAAACAAGTTATACATTATGTAAAACTTATATTTGCTCAAAAAAAATGTATGATATATATTGCAATTTCCGATTTTATCAATCCTCTCTATATATTATATTCATGTTTTATTTTATTTTAGAATTAAAGCGAGAAATATCTTTTCCTCTCGTTTTCTTGGTCGACGCCCACATAACATTCTCTAACAGCCCCTTCGGTATTATTATTACCCGACAGAAAGGAACATTGAAGCAAAAACTACAAGAAAATGGCGGACCAGTTAACCGACGACCAGATCTCCGAATTCAAGGAAGCCTTCTCCCTATTCGACAAGGACGGGGATGGTAATTATATTATTTTTCTGTAATATTTTTCAATACGAATCCATCCGGATCTGCTCAAATGTTCGCGCCTGCAAATTTGGATATTCGCCGATCTGCTAGGTTTTTCCACGTTTTCCGTATTTATTTTGCAATCGAGATGTAGATCGCTTAATTGAAGGAGATTTTGGTTGTGCGACGTGTAGCGTTGTTCATTCCTTGTTGTATATGTTGTTTGGTTGTTTGTGTGCGTGCGCGTTTTCGAGGTGCACTGTTTGTGTTCGCCATTGTCTTTGAATGTTGAGAGTATTAGAAATCAATCAAATTCTGTTATCGTTTTCGTATTGCCTGCTACCGACCTCTCTAATTACCATGGAGCTTGTTGCTCTTTACGACCGGATGCTGTTGTGTTCTGCTTGTACTTCTGATTCTGCAATCCGTATTGGTGTTCTTAGTAGAATGATATGATTGTTATTTTTGGGGTTATAACTGCGATGGTTTGTCTGGTTCTAGCCAATCTAAGATGTGGTCCGGAATATTATTTGATCGAGGAGAAGTGTTGATTTTACTGCCATTTTGTGTCGGATAGGTTTAAACTGTTACGTGTATCAGTGTATTTGCAAATAATGGGAAGTTGAGGTGATCAGCGAGTAGCTCTTTCGTGAGCTAAGTTGCGTTTGGTGGTGTTGTACTTTGGTTTAATATTTTTCAGTGTTGGAATTGATGCAAAAGCCTAGTTCAAAGTAAGCCTCGTTTACTCAGGAACCTGATATTTATCCTTTCCTAGGCTAGTTTCTCTTCCCATCTGTGATTGCACGTGCACTAAATTTGAAGCTTTACTATTTGCATTAGTTGTCCTAACAAACACATTCCTATACTTTGTTTGAATCGCTGCCCTTGCTGGTTTAGATTGTTGTTTGCTGCATTGTATCTTTCTCTCATTTTTGAATTGCATTTTTTTTTGCTGGTCATTCTGTCATTTTCTCTTGAACTCATTATTACCTTACTATATAATTGCTTGTTAAATGTATGATAGGCTGCATTACTACCAAGGAGCTTGGTACAGTGATGCGTTCTTTGGGACAGAACCCCACAGAGGCTGAACTTCAGGATATGATCAATGAAGTTGATGCTGATGGCAATGGGACAATCGATTTCCCAGAGTTCCTCAACTTGATGGCTAGAAAGATGAAAGATACTGATTCGGAGGAAGAACTCAAGGAAGCTTTCCGTGTTTTCGACAAGGATCAAAATGGATTTATTTCTGCAGCTGAGCTTCGTCATGTCATGACAAACCTTGGGGAGAAGCTTACTGATGAAGAGGTTGATGAGATGATCCGTGAGGCTGATGTAGATGGTGATGGGCAGATCAACTACGAGGAGTTCGTCAAGGTCATGATGGCCAAGTGAGATCCGAACAACCAATTCAGTATCTTTAAAGTATGAAATAGACCATAAAAGGAATAACGGCAGATAAGTCTGACGAGATTTCTATTTTCTCCTAGATGTATTCTTCTGCATTATCAGCTTTATTCTGGTGCTCACCCGTCTTTCATTTTGCATTGATTTTAAGTGCTGTTTGTTATCCAATCTCTGCTGTTTGCCCTGTTCCTTTTTCTCTTGTCCACTATTTCTTGACATTTCATGTAAGAACCTATAACATTTCGGACTTTAAATAGGTTCTATTCTCTTTATTTATGCTCATCTCATGTACTCTTAGTTAGTCATGAAAGCTCTTCTTTCTACTGTATTATCATTTGAACATTCTGATTGGGGAATATGTTTCTGATCGGCCCATGCATCGTATAATGCTCGATTTTTTGCCTAGTTCTTGCTATTTTAGAGCTCTGGGTTCATGCCCCAGTTCATGACTATGTTTCTTGGGACTGAATAATCATGTAAAAATGACGAAGTTGGTATCTTTGAAATGCCGTGTGTTGACCTCCCAACATTGTGGTTGAACCTGTAAGAATTCTTGCTTGAGTTTGTGGCTTAAAGATGCTTTAGCTATCCCAGAGAAATTCACATAGTTGGCTCTTGGAACTTTCAGTCTTATTATTATTATTATTAATTTTAATTTTTTTTTTAAATTTGTGTCTCATACTTCCATTTATCGTACTTTTGTTGAGCTCCATGCTCTTGAATTTGTATTTGTGTTTCAAGTATACTTTTGTTTCTTTTGCTTTTTGCCCTGCACTTGTGCTTTTATCGACTTCTGCCCCTTCTACATTTTTTTTTACTTTCACTATTTTCCAGTAAAATAAATGAGCTCGTCTTCTTTTTGTTTTTGTTAAATCGCAAATTGCTCCAATTTGTCAAGCATGGCTAGCTAAAAACATGTCTCCAGAAATATCAGTCCTTCATAGCACGGCATTCTCAGATATAAACAAGAGGGGAGAAAAAGACTGAAGTAATGTAGAAGTTGGATATAAAAGGTGAGCAATAGAAGTGCAATTGATTGAATTGTTGGATTTCAGCTGGGACATGTTGTTCGAGACTTCTTCTAAGGAGCCGAAGGGGAAGAAGGCCGCATTGCGTGGTGGACTGAAGAAACTTTACAAATCCGTTCACACCCGACGCCACTCCTTCCCCAGATTCACCTCCAGCTCCAGCAATCACCATCGTCATGGCTCTCTTTCCAAGCTTTCTGCCAAAAGGCTTCTGAATAAAGCCATCAAGAAGAAAGGGAAAAACGGGGAACCCATGGACACGAATGGCGAGCAGGATGAAGTAGATGAAGATGCCGATGAGAATGAGAAAAACGAGCAGAAGGACAAAAATATCAAGGAGAAGAAAAGTGGTCACAAAGAGAAAAAAGGCGGCAAAAAACACAAGGAAAAAAACGACGACGAGAATGAGGACATCGACGACAAGGATGTAAACGGCGATCATAAGAAGAAAAAAGGTGAGAAAAAACACAAGGAACAAAACGGCGAGGAGGATATAAACAAGGAGAATGATGACCAAAAGGAGGAGAAAGACGGCGAGGAGAATCTGGAAAATGAAGATGAGGAGGAGAAACATGGAAATCTCAAGGAGAAGAAGGAGAAAAAAGGCGAGAAAAAGGAGAAAAAATGGCTATTCAAGGGGAAAAAAAGTGATAAAAATGGCGATAGGTATGACATAGTTGCCGGGCCTTAGATTGTGTGTGGTGAGAAGCTATCACAATTCACAATTACAAGTGCCTTCCTCAAATGATCATCCCAGTGCAGTATGTGGTTGCATATTTTGGGGAAAAGAACAATAGAAAATTTTGTTGTATATATATACAGGTACGTGTATATAGTTAGATATACTTTTTGCATATAATCATAACAAGAATATTAAAGTATTTCCTAACATATATTTGGTGTAACAATCATATCGCAATTGTTCATTGCAAACCCGTGAAAGCATGCAAGGCAATGCATGCTGCCTATTCTTGTGATATTAACAATTAGGTGTGTGCGTAGGAAGAGGATGCGTTCAAAATCTGCTACTTCTAACAAATTTATACAAGGGAAAATGAAAATGCTCAAGATTCGGGATGTCAATGTGCAAGAGAAAGCATTGCAAAAGCTGTATAATTAAAAGGTTAGAGTAGGGATCATCCCTTCAGCGCCTTGTAAAGGACGACAGTCACGTATTTTGACTGGAATCGGTGGGTGAGACCAAGGGCAACCACAGACCGCGACGATCGATCTTTCTCCATGAAAAGGTGGTTGAGCACTACGTGCTGCGGTTTTGAACAAGATGTGTCTTTCTGGTTTTCGGCACTTGATGTGAGTTGGGGTGGAACCAGCATCGGATCCTTAGCAAAGTCTTCGTCTCCTGGAAAAACTTGACTGTAGCCCGACTCAGGTGATTGGGGAGCCTCGAATTCTGCAACACTTTCAAGATTTTCCGGAACAAAGTCCTGCAGGTTTAACAATC